>JAGVSP010000619.1:0-154339 GCA_022494985.1 Micrasema minimum
GGAATTATTTACTTTACTGTTAGTGAGTTTTATTAGGGTACCTACGTATAAAAAAGAATTGAAGGGGTCTAAATAACATCATAAATACTAAAATAACATCATAAATTCATGAAAAATCATTCAAATGTGGACATAATTAAATATATGTTACGAATCGAGAATCATCCACCTGCCCTGTGATTCCGGTCGTAAACCCAAACGTCACTTACTAGACGCCTATTTCTCGTCGAACTGTCAAATCGTTTATCTCTAACCTTAATTATTCGACGTATTTGCTTTTCCAAAAATGTTGATCTTTTATGGCTTGTGGAATGCATAGACCTTGAGAGATTCTACCAAAATTCTACTCTACTTTGAAGCAAAAAATTTGATAAACCTTAGTAGAATCGATCCCCAGCGTGTTAATAGCTCCATCTATGCATTGATAATGAAGTTAAGTATTTATTAGCAAGTATTTGAACACGCCCAAAATGTTGTATAAAATTCCTGGTCTAAATATAAGTAAAATAAATTGCAGAGTCATCTGCAGGCGATTACTAGTAATTAATTTAACTCGGTCAGAGTCTTAATTACAAAAATAAAGTCATTCTCATCATCATGAGAATAAAATTAATTTTCCCTAACAATTTACATCTCAACGGAGACAAGAAGTTTGGAAGATAATATGCATATCTAAGCGTTTACAGGACTTATGACCCTTTTTCCCTCAGGCATTATTCAACCACCTCTGTAGCTCAAGCACAGATAACTATCGACGTAGTTAAAAGCGTGCTAATGCTAACGATTTGAGCGATCACAATGACATACAGTTCAATACCCGCGATCGCTGAGCCGAGCATTGACGAAGTGAGCCGAGCGAAGCCGATCTACGCTATTATCGCGGCCTTACGTCAAACCGTCAAATCATCGCGCTTGTCTGATTTTTTATTATGTCGACTGCTTTTCCTCAATATTTGGCTTGCCCGAAAACCGGGGCTAAATTATAATAAAGATTGAATGAAGATTTGTGCGAATAAGATTATATCTCGGGAAATGGCTCGCGACTAGTATGCGCTCGTTTAATAATCCCGATCGATAACTTTTAACTTAGCGTGTTCTATTGTGATCGCGAAAACGTTAAACATCCATGGGTAAGAAATCGTTATCACGTCGCTTATTACCGAGTCGGTACTGATCTGTGATCGAGCAACTAGACACATATTGTTGGAATAAAAGTCATCTTTCTTTATACAAATTTATTATTCAATTAAAAACATTCACATTGTTTAAATAAATTTTATACAGAATGGTGGTATCTAATAAGACATTACAGTCACTAAACACTAGAGTTTAAATACAATATTTATATAATTAGGTACTCGTATTATCTCCCTCTACAACAGTATTGCCATTCAGTTACTAAGGTAAACAGAAGTGTGGCAATAAGTAAGACTTTTATAAAACTGTATACTAGCAAAAATATTATAGATTATTGTTCTTTTTTCCAATACAGACATTCAATAAGAATAAGATTATTAGTGAGACAAATTCGCAAATCACAGTACCATTACTCTGTATGCTACCACTGTTCCATGGTAATAAACTAATTTTGCAACTGACCAAGAATGTTCAAACAGTTTACACTAACATTTGGTTAATTTGAATAATTTTAAGGTTTTACGTCTAAACTTGAACAAGCTCCGTAAATGTAGCATACAGAACAACGCTCCCGAGTTAATGAACTTAAAGTGACGGGCGATTATAACATGCCAACCTAACCTAAGTTTTACAATACTTACTCCTAACTACATAAGTGTTCATTTCGCTATCACTATTATTATTACCAAGTTACAAAACGAGAAAAATACAACATATTTACACAAAAATAAAACACACATTTTCGTTATAAAAAATAAACAAAATTGGCTATTATTTATTTTTAAAGTAAATTAATAGGTTTGGTTAGTTAAACAACACTTTAGTCTCTTTTCAACCATTTAAACAGAACCACTAACTTTATTTTAATACACTATCCGTTCAATTTTGGTGTATTTTTTAAATTCCCATTTCGTTGAAGGACCCTCCGAGATTATAATTTTATTAGGTGTATATTTAACACACATTGAATACCCTAATTATTCTCTGAAATTCGTTAATGATAATGATATAACTTTAAAAAAATTCTCACATTATAATTCGTACTGAGAATTTTCACAATAAACATGTATTTTATACTTACAAATTTGGGTTAATCAAATAATAAGTAAACCTTGTGTTAATTACGTAGTAATATGATTTATAATTTAGTTCCTGTTTATGGAATACGATCTAATGAAGGGAAGCGGTACAAGAGATAGGGTAAATAGTAAATCAAGTAACATTCGCTACACGAGATTACAATTGGGGATCTAGCTTAAGCTAAACTTATAACGTAAGTCATCTAAAAATCACAGAATCCTCTATTCATATAGAAAGTTTGTGTACAATTTTACTAGAAATGATGCAGGGCAACATAAAATAGATATTAACAGGACATTTATGCTACAGATCCGCTTTATACTTATTTTCTACACACCAAAAAACATTCTATTTTCATAATATATTTACAGAACACAAAAATCAATTATGTAATTTACAACGCGGAAAAGAAAGATTTCATAATGTTATCGAGTGATAACTTGTTTTATAAAAATACTAGGAATTATTAGATTTACAGTCAAAAGATTGATGCAATGAGAACACTAATAAATTGTATTTAATTTTCTTTATTAATTATGTTAATACGGACTTAGCATAAATTCTACTACAATTAATATAATGAAGTAGACATTTAATCCAGAAGTATTTTGTTACCTTTATATAACAAAACGTTTAGTTAATAATGGCTAAAAAATTTGCTTTACTATGCAATATATTTCAGTATACTTTTTAAACGGCAATACGATTGATAGAGAAAAGTAATAATTCTATAGTTTGTTCAAAAATTCATAATATTAAGTCAAGTCAAGGTTTGCATGGTAAAGCATGCTTGCGTGACATTAAGACAATATTACTCTAACAAATATGTTACCCTGGACTGCACTGATAACAAAATTACAATAAATTTACAATCAAGATAACTGTGTAATAGGATATAAATCATTCTTTTTGTGATCTTATTTTTTAAAATTTTCAATCGAACTAAAGCGCTGTCAGTAAACAAGAGATTTTAATTTTTTCAATAAAATGTTTCTTTGTAATTTTAAATCAAATTTTTAAAATCATAAAAATAGGGGGAAAAAATGCGCTGAAATTATCTAAAGAGCTATAAATGTGTGTAAATTTTAATTAAGTAAAATAATATGTGTGGTAGTTATTATTATTTGAAGTATATTAATATTATGTAAAATAAACACTGTCAAAACTTTACACAAATCTTTACTTTTATTTAAATTTATAGAACGATTGATAAACAATTGAATATCTATGTACGCATGAGAGGACACATGGCCATTACTCTGGCTCTACATTAGTCTCCAAATTTCTCCTTGGAATTTTGCACTAGAGCTTGATTTTTTCATACATTATCTAGATAATATATAATAGATAAATATATTATTTATCTAAGACGATACAAACACGCTTCTGAGGTATGTAAATGTTGTGAAAAAATTCATTGACCTAGTGCTAAAACTCCAAGGGAAAACCTCCAAGGGAGTACTAGGTTAATGTGGGGAAATGGCAGCGGTCATGTGGCCTTCATTACTATTCGAAAAATTCACAAATGAAAAGATTTGTGTTTTCGTCCATTTGTAAAAGATTTTTATGAATCTTAAAAGGAAAGTGAATAGGAATTTTGGCATATTTCATAACACCGTCCAAAATCTATTAACTTGAATGTTGCGAGTGTTTAGTATTAATTTGATACACACCATAATCTCATTCAAATGATATTATAAATATTCTAAAATGTGAATAATATGACTAACTTAATGTAAACTTGCATACTACTGTTACAGATCATCACATCAATAATTAATAAAGAAAGATATATTTATTTCTAACTTTGGTAATAATATGAAAAGCTCACGATGATGTCATTGTCATTTTTCTTTTCTTATAATAAAGGTTTGAACAATTCTATATCACTTATTAATAACCCATTGATAAACGGATAGCACAGATGGTTTTGTGTTTTTTTTTGTTATATTCTACTGCATTTAGAGAAAAAATCATGAAACAGTCTCGTTTGAAACCTGAAAAGAGAATAACAGATTTAGGGGCAGCGGATGTATTTACGCTAACTAGAATTATACACTAACGCCATGGTCAAGCTTCTTCTTCTTCAAATAAATACTGCTGTGCCAAGGCTAAATTTAAACCAAAAAGGGGCCTGGCTTATATGTCTCTAGATGGCCATTGTAAGGAATACAGGTAATTTGCCCAACATGGGCCCTCTAGGTTACAATTAAGCGGTGTATTTTTGCTTTTAGTGTTTTTAGACATAAACTTTTTTATAATTCTTATAAAAAATACAACATAATATTCTTCAAAGACACCATAAATATTTGAAATCATAGATCTAGTATGTACCCTCTTAATTAATACGATCCTAAATATGCACATACTTAACATTTAAATAAAGAACTATTGGAAAAATGTTTTTCTTTTTTTACAAAAAAACACTTACAATTTTTAATTGAGAACAGTCTTTAGTATTTATGAAGCCCTAGCTTAGGGTTTTTACTAATTATATCAAGTAAAAACCACTGTTTTACTTTGTTTTAAAACCACGTCCTTATATTTTGTTAATGCTGATTAAGAAAAACAGAAAAAAAAAGAGAAAATGTAAAACTTTTAAGGTCTGTTAAAGATTTTAAAATAAAATTACAGCAGTGGATACCAATAGCGTAAATTTTCATAATTTATTTTACGGTTATGGACAAACTAAAAATGATAAAATATTAAAAATCAAATAAAAAATATCACTGGAATAAATGAATCCATGACAGCAAGAGACAGATCTGACTATCTTATTTTCGTGTCTGTAAAACGTTGTGTTAAAATCAACATAGAACTAAAATGGTTTTTATTATTATTCTGTAAGTCAAGTCTATTATCTCAGAGCATACAAAAAAAAACAATACAAATTAAGCAGATAGTTATTTGAGACTTTAAATTAACAAATTTAAAATTCACTATGAGCAACTGTTAATTTTATGAATTTTACTTGCATTTTTTTCATGTTTCTTAATGTCAATATTTAAAAAAAATAAAAAAGAGTATAATTTTCCATACTCAACTGTCTAGTTCCTAATTCAAACTAAATATGATGCGGTGTTGCCAAGAAATAAGATTTAAATTGGCAAGACTAATTTATAATTTTTGAGGTAGGTACTGGATATATTTTTAAGACACATTAATGTTTTGGTGTTTAGGACTCGTTTTAAAAAATACATCCCATGTGAAATAAATTGAGGAGATTTTCAAACAACTTTTTTTTTCTATATAATCATCAGTTGAAAGATATGAAAAAAAGGATAATGATGATTTAAATTTTTGTGGGATATTTTTTTTTACGGTTTAGCATAAATTTCAGAATAATTGTGACTTAGATCAATAATTAGTTTACGGTATCAGACATGGAATTGAAATCTAGCATATTATATATAATTATTTTTTTTGTATTCCTAGACACAGAAGTGCAGTAAAAGAATTTACCAACACGATAACAACTTACGAAACATTGAATTACAAAATGGTACCTAACTAGAAACTATGCGTATCTCACTTTAAATTTTGTTTGTATAAATAACCGTTTAGAATAAGCTATTCTGAAAAATAAGAGCCTTCAATGGTCGGAATTAAAGCTTATTTCGCCACAAAGTTATTACACGACACATCGGTAGAGATTATAAATATTACAGAGTTCATATTATAATGTTGCTGAAGCTGGGTGGTCACTTAATCCGTTTATACTGAAGTTAATTCATTATTGAATACACTAAAATCATTTTTATTAAATACTTTCACATATTAATAATTTACATTTTCCATCAAATTACTGATTAATTTATAGCCTCTACAGATCGTTTTTGCAAATATAAAAGACATTGCTATTCTACACGAACCATAAAATACTTTGTGAAGTTCATGTAAATCGAACATTTTAAAATAAAGTTCATTACTTTGCGAGGATAAAACCATAAACGTTGTTACCGAATTTGTCCGTGCTTCGAGATATTGAAGTCAAAAAGGAAAGTTTTCAAAGGCTCATTTTCAAAAATGTCTTCATGCTTGCTGCAAATAAATGTATTTGATGATAAGATGCCTCAATTAATCACGAATAAATCAATAACATTTTGAGTATGTTCAAATACTTGCACACAAAACTGGAATTTATACATTTTTGTGTGTGGATACTTTCCAATAAGCGAAATGGGGAATGTTGTTGTAATACATTAAGTCGCCACTTAATCCAGCAAATGACAGGTCATGAGCCCTTTAAACGCTTGAATATCCACATTCCCGAGCTAAGAAAAGGCTTCTTCATCGTTGATATTGTAAATAAATAATGCGAAAAAAACTCTGATCAAAACAAAATGTACGGTTTTTTTCAAAATGGATCTTTGGTTCTTTTCACTTTTCAATTTGATTTTGTTTAACTTACAAATATTGTAAATATTTATGCACTCATAATATTATAAATTGAATATTATGCACACTTAGGTAATGACAGTTTTTCTTTTTACATATTGTTAACTCAGATTGTGAGTTGAGTTGAAAAATGCATTTGCTTAAAGACAAAAATGAATAAATAATTAGTTCCAAAAGCGATTCCTGATAAGTGAAATAATTGTTAATTCAGTCAGTGAGAAACGGAGTAGTGAGTTATTTATCTACGCTAATGTTATGAACAACATTCTGTTGCAACATTAAAAATATGAATTAGTCATAGTTATCATAACGTGGAAAAGTTGTTAATAAGTTAATTTAATATTACCTGAGAATAAACATAAAAAAATCACAATCTTAATTTCTCACATCACTCAAATTATAAACTAATAGGAAAATAGATATAAACTAGTCAAACCAAGAATTATAAGTAGCGTAAACCAAACCGATATAAAAATACATTAAGATTAAATTTGTGACTCAAATCATTGCCATATCCCGTTTCCAAGTTTGAATATTGTGAGTGAGACGTCTCTCGCACGATTTCCGGTTTCTAATCCTAAGTAGGACCTTACTATAACATCTAGTAACATCAAATTTCTTAGCAGGAGACTGATTAAGCTATTAACATTTTGACCAATCACGACAGATATTTTAAAACGACTCAAATTTTAATTTTGTACTAAATATTTTCCAGGGGTAAGTTTATACAAGAGAAATAAATATGTATAATTAACATGTATTCTACACCCGATCATAACCATTCTGCGAAAATGCACTAGGTCAAAATTATGCTGTTTTGACGAGTTAATATTGTTCATCGGACAATTTTCCATAGTACGTTAAAAATTGACAAAAAAATATTTAAATGTATTAAAAAGTGTAAGAAAACCTTTCAGAAAGTGAATTTTCTATCTGACTTAGATGTAAATTCAAAATACCTTAGTACCATGATGTATCAGAGAAGATGCGCTATTGATTAGTTGGCATTTATTTCATAGAACTCCATATTTATACTATTTAAAAAAACCATACTACGCGTAGATTCTATTCTGGTGCTATAATATATGTATTTTGTATTAAGTGACTGCCGTTTCCCCTTGCCAGGGTATCTTCGAACTGTCAAACAGTTTCTTATAATTAACTTTTTAGTGTTAAGTGACTATTTTGATTGTTTATTAATGATGTTAACTTTAAATTTCAAATATCTCAAAAGCAATAATTTGAAATAGGTGCTTTGTCGCAGAATGGACGGTCGGTTATTATATTTGTGTTCCTTTACGCTGTGCAGTTGGGTGAGGGGCTGAAGACATCGGGGAGGCTGGCCAGCGTCTCGGCGAGGGCCCTCTCGTCCAGCAGGGCGTCCAGCAGGAGGGCGGAGCCCTGCGAGGCAGTCATCTTCTCCAGGGACTTGACGTCCTGGTTCACGGCCTCCAGGGCGCGCTCCAGCTCCTCGGTCTCCTCGCGGGTCGGGATGTACTCTTGGTTTTGTTCAGCTAAAGAAGGGGAAGAAGATGGTGATGGTTTCCAATGCAGTTACCTTTGCGCCAGTGCAGATAAGGGACATGATGGTGATGAATATGCGATGGTCTTCGAACAAGAATTCACTAGAAGGCGTGTTTCCATACAATTTTTTTTAAATATACGATTCCTATGGTTAATTTCATAACACCACTTATTATCAAATTCTATTGTCTAAAGACTCCAGCAACACACGAAACGTGTGAGGTAGATGTCTAGTGATGACGTAGACACCTATTAGTGACGTAGTGGGTAACTTGATTCCTCAGACACAGTAGTATTTTTCAAGTTTGGAAAGTCACTTCTCTGAAATTCTTGTTCAAAGGCGATGGTGATTTATTTTACACTTAGATCCAGAATTTTTCACTTCAATTTGCAACTAGAATTCTAAATTTTATTTTGATTAGGTATTTATTTATTATCACGACAGAATAATAAGATAAAATGGCCTCTGATGGCGTAATGACTAAAATGCTGGATATACAACATAGAGTTAGGGTTCGATTTTCGGTGGGAATAAAAAAATTAAGTGATTTTTCTCAAATCTGAGTGTTTGGTGATATTGTTTCACTGTTATTGGGTTTGAACCGTAAACACACAAGAATGGATAGCTTTAAAGAAGAGAGCACTAAGTAACAATAGTAAAGTCAAATAAACCGAGATAACTTGGGTACTTTATTTTTATAATAAGTAATAGGACAGTTACCTGTAAAGATATCATTAAAGACAGTGGACAGGTCTATCTGGGCTTCCTGGGACGGCGCGGGGGCCACCTCCTCCTGCAGACCCAGGACCTGCGCCACCACCTCCTCGTCAACTGGAATCACACCTTAACACATAAGATATTCAAATCATTTAAACACATAAAGCCATCAGCAACACATCGAGAGAGAGAAATAAAATAAAAGGTCTCGACATTCATCGTATAAGTGCGTTCAATTATTTAAATATTTTTCAAGTGAAATCAAAGAATCCAAGAACATTTTGTTTGCAGATTAAAAGAATAAAGAGTTCATTCAATTTAGTTTGGTATTTACCAATATGTTGAGTGGTGGCAGCACCAATAAACTCCTCGGGGAGTCCTATGGCTGTTTCTTCAGTGCTCTCTTCACAGCCTGATGATGTTGAACCTAGGAAACAAATGAATCAATTATTTTTTTTAAAAACCTTTGTAAAATAACAATATTATAGAGAAATCTAGATTTCCCAGGATTTTGAATTTTTTTTTAAGCCATGTAAAATAAATGCTACATGGAAAGCTGCCAGAGCTGCAACTTACTGACTCTGTAGTTAACATTAATGTTTATCTACAAAATCAATATAGCATGTCCGTTAAAAAATAATTATTATTTCAGTGAATAAAATGATTATCAACTAAGTACCAGACTTTTCCACAGATCAATTATGTGCAATTTTGTGAAGGGCATACTTCACAAAGCGTGGTAATTTTTATGAGGACTAGTCTATGGTAAATCCATAGTATAATAGGTTGGTTAAGAAATTAATACAGTAGGTTAAGATAGGTTGGGTTTAATAAAATAATTTAAAATCAAATAGCTATTTAACAGCAATATCCTTTATAATAGGTTATGAAATTTTATACAGTAGGTTAAGATAGGTTGTGTTCAATAAAATAATTTAAAATCAAATAGCTATATAAAAGCGAAAAATTTATACAGTAGGTTAAGATTTTTAAAACCAACCAATCACAGCTTTGCCTATTTCTATGCTGTACCTTTATAATCCAGAGATTAAAAACTTTTGTGGAATTTTGACAGCTCTACCACGCTTTGTGAAGTATCCCCTTTGTGAATTTTTCAGAAGGTACAGAATGATCTACATTTTTAAACATTTCTGTGGATAATAGCAAACAATAAAACAGCAGAAATATAATAATATGAATGATTACCTTGAGTTTGTAAAACGGGCGGGTGTGTTATTTCTGGTGGCGGTGGTTTTCTTTTTTTTTTCGATTTCTCTTCTGTGGTCGGATCATGGCTGATGGCTTTGGTCTTTTACGGGGTGCTTTTTTGGGCTTTAACTCCTGGCTTATTTTGTTGTAGTTATCCTAGAAGATAGAAATCAACATAAATTACTCTAACTACCCATAAAATATTATAATACCAAAATTAATCAACTCAAGCTCCCTTCTAAATTTTAATTTCAGTCTAGTTTAATAACAATACTATTTTGCCTTCATAAGCAAAAAGGCAGCTTTTTTTAAATATTAAAATAATTAATAAATATTAAAATTAAAGTATTAAAATCTATGTTTGATTGTTGTCAACTAACAAATTTAATTAGTATACGAGTGCCTGGTCGAGTTACCCGTAGTAATGCACTATTTTACTGTAGCCAATCATCGACCAATTACAGTGCTAACTCACACGATACGAAGAATGCACGCACTGGCTAACAAGTATACTAACAATATTGATGTTTTCAACACAAGTCTAGTGCATTTTAGGGAACAGTGTCTGGATGCCATCTCTGGCGGTAATGAATAGCTACCTACTGTGTAATCATTAAAAAATGTCTATGTAAAAGCCCTATGGGCGTAAAAGCAATAAACAATAAATAATAAAAAAAATGTAACTTTTTACACAAAAGTGTCTTTGGGTTCCCATAAATCGAAAGATTCATAAAATTTAATAAAACGCCTTTTTAATTGGGTATGCAGAGTTTGATTAGGTTTTGTAACAAATAAATCTTTATATTACGTCATCTCCTTCAAACCAAATACCAGGGAGAAATCGAGGAATACGTTTGTATGAGAAAGCGGCCGCGAGTATGCTCTTAAGAAGTAGAATTACGGACATACTAATGCGATTATATTATACATAAATCAATAAGGCAACTGGTACCCTTTTCCAGGCGTGCTCCTGACACAAGGGCAGGTGGCTGGTGACGTTGACCACGGGCAGGCGGCACTGCGTGTTGTCGCTGAACTTGGCCGTGCAGCGCGAGAACAGGCGCTGGTCGGGGCTGGCCGCAACGTGCTGCAGGCAGTAGGCGGCGCACGCCAGGCTGCTCGCCGCGCACCCGGGGGCGCAGCACTCCGCCGCGCCCAGCAGCTTGCACCCCGTTCTGGACAAATACAAGTATTTCATTAAATAAAACACACTTTTTTTTTAAACCACTTATTTATTTTTAAAATGCCAACCGGTCGGAGATACTACTCCTTCTTCGGGGCTTTGTATAATATTTGGTATAACATAGGTATAAACCGGTTGGAATTTTAAAAACCAATTAAAGAAGCCTAAAAAAAAAGTGTGTTTCATTGAATAATTATGGAAAACTACAAAGTGAATGCTACAAACATTGAGTTGACAAGTACAATCAGATTCAAAAGTCATATTACATATTCGACTCCAAATATGTAGATTCACCAGTTTTTAGGTTGTACTACGAGTTTTTGTTACACCATGTATAGAAATTAATATATTAACCTGATCTTTTTGCGGTCTGCAGCGCTGAGTAAAGTGGTACTTCCACGGGAAGATAGTATACGATCCAGTAATGGACCTCCTATGCGGATATTGTCATTTCTCGACCTTGCTTGCTGTTTCTGCAAATAAATAATAAATAATTTACTAAAAACTCGAGAGAAATGAATAAGACAATCTAACTAAATAGCTTAGCTGCGGAATCAGACAAAAATCTCTTAACTATGCCTTCTACATTTTTAATTAATCTGACTACTCATTCTGCAAAGATTGTTAGGGTAAACCAGTGTTTTTTTACTTTATTTCAACCAGCTCAACAGACCAAGAGGCCCAATAACAGAGGGGAACAACATCACAAACACTGAGTCCAGTGTCTTAGCTTTTACGCTATGGAGGCTGTATATATGTGATAGCTTGGATTGGCACTGTATCGGTTTAAACCATAGCGTACCGACTCACTTTTTGAATTTCTGAATTGGGATTGAATTAAAGGCTCTAAATAATAATAATACCCAAAAAAAAATTGTTGCTTGGTGGATAACAACAAACTTTCTGTGATTATTCAAACAACATATTTATGTAGTTCTTTAGGTTCATTTAGATTAGGATTTGGTGCCCTCATTGCAAGCCCTCATTGCAAACTCGAAAATACTTAACTAAGTTAATTCACTATGGTTTAACTCTATCCAACTGCAATTGGTGTACCAATGCAGTGCCCTATGCAGCAGTGCCCTATGTAGCAGCAGTAAAAGGTGGTGGTAGCCGCATTGGACGTATATTTTTTTTGAAACTACTACTACTTTCCCTTATCCGCACCCAATGGTGCATAGGGCACTGAATTGGTACACCAAGTTCAGTGTATCTTGATCATTTTTTTATTACACGAAGGCAAGATGATCAGTCTTACGCTTCAGTACCAGTTCAGTTCAGTTTTTTGAAAAGACATATGAAAAGTATTTAGTATGTGATACCTTGGACTGGCACTGAAGCTGATCATCTCGCCCTCATATAACAAGAATCATTGCACTTGGTATATCAACGCAGTGCCCTATGCACCATTGGGTGCAGATAAGGGAGAGTAGCAGTAGTAGTAAAAGTAAAAGGTAAAATATGTGCGTAGATTTTCACGGTCGTTGTTATTTCTATATTTGTTGTTTTTTGGGAACTTAAAAAAACTTAAAAAAAAAAAACTTAATATCTTTCTAGACCACATAAATTCATTACACCCCCTTATCAAGTTCACGATGGAATTACAAAATAACGACACTCTTCCATTCTTAGATGTCGAAGTAAGGAAGAATACAAACGGGAGTCTTGGACATACAGTGTACAGAAAAAACCAACACACACTAACAGGTATCTGCATGCTGACTCGCATCATCACCCAGCACAAAAACGAGGACTAATTAATACGCTGATAACAAGAGCAACACGGATATGTGAAGAATCTACCAAGGAAGATGAAATCAACAAAATAACAGACGCGCTAGAACGTAACGGGTACAGGAAAAAAGAAATTGCCCAAATCGCAAAGTCGCATTCTACAAAACTGATCTTGGAAAATGAACAATCTAAAGGAGTTGCCTACCTACCCTACATAAAGAATGTTACAGACAGGATTGCAAAAATGCTCAAAAAACAAAATATAAAAACGGCGTTTGGAACAGTCAGCAAAATAAAGGATCACTTGATAAGCCCAAAGGATAAGGATCCACTAGAAACCGAAGCAGTATATAAGTTAAGCTGCCAAGGGTGCGATAAAGTATATATTGGACAAACAGGGCGGACTGTAAAGAAACGCATTGACGAACATAAAAGAGCGTGTAAACTTGGACACCCTGACAAGTCAGCAATAGCCCGAACATTTTATTGAGACAGGACACTTTTTCGCCTTTGAACCTAAAATACTACACAAACCAAAGAACTACAACACACGCCTAATTAAAGAGGCGATCGAAATACACAAACATCCAAACAACATTAACAGAGATGACGGACTTAAACTCAAACACACATGGTTTCCAGTATTACACGCAAACACCAAAATACCTACTGCCGACTGCGTCACGGTACAAATTCCGAATACATAAACACACCAAAATACCTACTGCCGACTGCGACACGGTACAAATTCCAAGTACATAAACTCATCACATTTTACATCACATATACTTCACCTGAAGATGGCGCCTGCAACGGTGGCCGAAACGTCGGAGAGGAGAAAAAACACAACACGGATAATCCCAAAAAACAACAAATATAGAAGTAAAAGGTAGTTTTACAATTTACATATATATTGAATATTACCTTAGCACTCTGATGGAGCGAGTAGTCCGCCTGTTGGCTGGATGAGAACTGTAGCAGCTGCGTGGCGCGGCGGCGCAGCGCGGCGCGGCGCGCGGCCAGGCGCTCAGCGCGGCCAAGCCCCGACTCCGCAGCGCCGCCGCCCAGCCAGGGCTGCGGCCCTCCCACCGCGCCTGCCGCCGCCCCCGCGCCCGCCTCCAGCGCCCGCACGCGAACAGCGCGCTGCCTGGCGCCTCCCACTCCGCGCCGCTTATCCTCTGCAGCGCTTCGTGGAGGGCGGGACCGCGCCCGCGGCGACTGCGCGATGTACTCGGAGGAGGTTTGCCTAAAGGAGACACGGAACTTTTGACTCGACTTAATAATATGTAAAATTCTACATGTTTAAGTTTTTCAGTTGTTTTAAAAATATAATGGTACTTATAGGAAATATCTCACCTGAAGGCAATTTCCTAGGAAGAACATTTGAAATAAATTTGGGCGGAGTACTGAATAATGGCACTGGAGTCTCTTCTGCCCAAACCACTTCTTTCTTCACGACCGCTTCGTTCATCCGGCAGTCCTGATACAACCCCCCCTTCCCGCTGAACGTTCCCGTACTTAAACTACTAATAATACTGTGTTTGGTATCTTCCTGAACATCCAGTCGCTTATCGTCCAGATAACTCTTGAGATCACGAGTGGGGTAGTTGGCGAATAAGTCTTTATTCTGTCGCACTGTTACCCTGGCCGGTTGCACTTTGCCGTCTACTTTATCAGATCCGTGTACGCCGTTGTGTATTAGACTATCAGATCTCATAGACCCATTCATTTTAATCGCGGATCGATGGATTTCTGATTTTTTAATCACAACTGGATCTACTTTGTCGGGTGTTCTCAATCGATTTGCGGCAGAGATACTTTCCGATTCTCTGAATGTGTATATATCTTCGCTGTGCAATCGAGAGTTGGTGGATTTCTTGGCACTTCTGTCTCCGACTTTGGCTTGCGCCTCGCTGTGGAGGAAGGCTCGCAACTACCCCCCCGGGGAGGACAGGGGGCGCTCCACCCCGCCCTCGAACTGAGGGGTACAGCGGACATCTTGGGATAGTTGAGAGATGCCATTGTACCTGAAAGTAATATCATGTTGAATAATCAGGGTGTGGTAAGGTAATTGTGAATAGTAAGGTAATTTTTTCTGAACTCAATTTTTTAAAAGAAGTTTGTAATTTATTTTAATGAACTCAAAGTTTTAAAATCATTGCTAGATAAATCTGAATTGTTCCAGGAAGATAATCAAGGACTACGATTGTATAAAGAAGCGGCCGAAGTCACGTGGCAGCGCATCCTCATGACATTCGCTTTTTGTAGAATCTATATGCACCACATAGGAAAAGGAAATGGATTGATGACGATGATGATGAACATTTTGCACACAAAAATGTTTTTTATGAACCTATTTTTAAGAAATAGGAGATATTGAAGTTTCAGGTCAATAAAAATGACACTAACATTTCACAGCCATAGAAATTTCTGCTAATTTCAGAAGTGTGAAATAAAGAACTTTTTTCTACAAAAAGGTGCTATAATAGCAAAGCTTAATAATGCATGACATACCCCAAGTTTCCAGATGAACTCAGGTTAAACATAATGCAATATTGTTCATTATTTTCTAAAACGCGTAGAGAGCTGGCAGTGGATTGGTTTATAATTACTACTTAACAATATTAATATTTGGCCCCTATCATCCATTCTGAAAAGAGAAAACTTTTTTGATAAAGATTAAAGAAACAAACACAATACTAAAATAGATAAGCATAATATAAAATCATAGCCGTTTAAAAATTAATTAAAATAAATACAGCTGTTGACATTTCTTAAAAACAAATACAATTGAATATATCTATTCCGTGAACACTGTTTTAATTTTAAACAACAATGATCTGCCTGGTGGTGCAGTGATTAGCTACTGTATATAAGGTCCAGGTTCGATTGCCAAAGGTGTCAAAATGAAATCTTTATTTAAATTAGAGACCTGTTATAATTAGACAAGCGAATTCTAAGACAGTTGTCAAAATTTTATGTTAATGACAAACAACATGTATTAAGTTCTTCTATCATACTGTTTGTGAAGCATGGTATAACCTATACAATTAAACTTCCAAAAGACCTTGTTTTTAATTAATATCTCCAATTATATTTTTTTTATTTGAATTTCATATAAATTAGACCCCATATAAAAGTCTAATTTCTACCAGCATAATGACATTTTTTTCTGAGAATAGTCACTTTTTGAAGCGGTTTATTATTTTTCTTATCATAAGTTTCTTGCATAGAAAGCCCTTCCTTTCTTGACTCACTTGATTTAAATTTAGAGACAGGCCACAAAACAATCACAATATTTTGAATTATTTTAAACAGTTTTCAGAACGCATGCTTAGGGCACTAAATATATTGTTTTTACATAATTATGTACCCCGCCCTTGATATGGTAAGGTGAGCTGATAACAGCACTTCATAAGTCATCCTATTATTATTACTTATATTATTAAAGCTTTAGAGATCCGTAAAGATGTCTACATTTTGCTAAATCATCACATTTGATAGTGGTCCATGATTTTTGTTCTTTAGATTTGTTTGTTTAAAAGGTCCGACCTAATTTCGTGTGAAACGCGCCGACACTCATTTTACTAGTAATATCCCCCATCCATAATAAACCTTTTTTACTCTTCCATTGTCCATTTTGGTTGATCTAAGACAAAAAGTGCAGATATTAAAAAAGTGTGCAAATGCTATTTTCCCGAATGGGTAGGCAGAGAGGATAGAACACCACACCACTCTGTTCTAGCACACTTGCTTCCTCCACTTCGTACATCTTTTCATGCGTGCACGCCGATTATTCCAACTTTTCGCATTACACTTTCAAGTACTTATACTTGATCATACCATGTCTTTCTCGACCTTCCTCGACTTCTATACCCAGGTACACTCGCACCATAGATTTCTTTAGCCTTTCTCTCTTTGAAGAGATCACATCTCAACAGCGTTCAATCTACTTTCATTATTTTCTTTACAACTGGATGCTTCACTTTGAGGCATAAGAGTTATTTATTTATTTATTACATTTCACATTTAATATAATCACAATAATGGGATGGCGACTCAATCAGTAGAGACCCATGCCAATGATCTGGCCCCGACTCACTAGATAGTCCATGTCGAGTCAGGGCATTGTAGTATTATACATAACACATTGTAGCACTAAACAGAATTGAATATTTACATAATTAGTATAATAGAACCAAGTTTGGATTTCACAAATTTAGAATTTTCCAAACAATTTAGTTGGTACCAGAACTCTGTTATGAATTGCTAATTTAGCCTCTTTCGATAAGCACTTATTTGCTATGACTTTAAGGCGCCATTATCTCTGTTTGCCTTTATAAATTTTAAAATTTTGTATATTATAGCGAATTTTTCGCATAATATGTAGAAAATTCTACGGCGAAGTCACATATATGCTATATGGAATTTACACTGTAGCAAAAAATTCATTAACTCTTAGTTCAGTAAATAAAATAAAATAAAAATTTTCATGTTTTTAAAATGCTAAAAAAAAACTTTTATAAGGTATAGTGTCAGATTTAGAAGGTGGTTGACCTTAGCACTTGTGTCTGCTCCGTGATATGTCCAGTATTTTATTTCATGGACCAACCACCAAATACCTTTCAAATTTTTCATTAATAACATTCACATTTATTTATTTTATATGAAAAATTCTCAGGTACACTTTATGTATAGTAAACAACAAGAATAAAAAACAAATGTAAATTTGCCCTCAGCACAGGACACCCCAGTAAGGAACGATTATTGAAACCAACTGCAATATTTATATTTTTATGCTAATAAAGTAAATAACTTAGGAAAAAATATATGCATACATAAGTACATATATCTAGATAATATTGATTTACCAAATTGGTTTTCTAGTCCTCAGTAGCTAGGAGTTTCCTATTTTAAGACAGGACAAGTTTTATACAGCCGTTATCAATTTCAAATCACTTGATACACTTTACTATGTATGTTATACAATGTTTAAAGGGTAAAACAGGGAAGAGTTAATAACATAAAGCTGAGGTAACCAGTCTAACGCTTAAGGTGCCACTCCAGGGTATAACGTCGAATATTTAAGCATGGAAAATACTTTGTCTACAAATCGCATAGTCACAAGAGTAATCAGAAGTGTAATGAATATTGGTCCTTATCGTTTGCACTTTGGAAATTGATGAAGCCATAATATGTATAGATTATCTACAAAAGCAAAATATATTTTCAACTTAACATGATTCTATAACTTGACTTGGTATGACTATTTTAACAGTTCAAATAGATTTTTCCAGGTGTTTTAACTACAGTATCTCATTCCAATTTAACATATTGACAGAATGACTTCACACAAATTATATTACTGCTGACTGATTGTTATCGATTAATAAGGTTCACTACATTCCTACGAGTGCAATTAAGACGCGGAAAGCGACATGAAACTTCTTTTATAACTGCAATCAGCAATATCTAGCCTGACATGACAGATCTGTCATTGTGAGAGGTCGTTTTTGATATTCAAGTACTTTTTTACAGTCTATAGCGAAAATAAAGCTTCACGAACGATAGTTAAACTAAAAACCCATTTAAAACAGAACAGTAGGAACAAAAATCCACATAAATCTGAAAAGAAAGTCGATTAGAACCAGCAAATATAAGCTAAAAACATCACCCACATTTTCAAAAATACGGTACAAATCGTTGTTCACGCATTGTTAATTGGTAAATGGATCCTTTAACTAACTATTTCTTATTAAATATTTACAATTAAATGCACAAATATTGCGAAAAATAATAAAACACTTATTCAATAACATTAGACAAATGACAGAATGCAGCAAATGGCAGCCGAATAAAGCGACGTTTTTATGGCTGCTTATTTAAAACATACATGGCTCGTAAAAAAAATTGAAAGTAGGATAGGTAAAATATATTTGGGGTAGGAAAAGTAGTTTATTTCATTGGACGATATATATTTATTTTTGTAAACTCACTGGGAAACGAACCAGTAACCTCTAACATAGTAAGTATTTAGTCGAGTTCAGTAGCATCTTAACCACTACGCAACCGCAGCCACCTAAAGGTTAAAAATTAACAAATATTCACGCACATTACATGAATACACAATACATATATTTGCATACACATACACACATATTATATATATATATATATATATATATTTGTATACATAATATAGGTATATGGGTTTATATCTTTAAAATAATGCCTTTTATTATTTTTCATTTCAGCAGATTTTACAAATCCTTTATATCATAAGTAGGAACCTTATTTATCCTTGTTTGAAAAAAAACAAACTTTCATTATTGTCTATGTTAGTCTATGTTATTGCTAGAAAGAAGTATTTCTAGTATTTTATTGGCTATGATTTGCGGATTGACAACTTTTGTATTTTTGCATATTTCGTTTATTTAGTCACTTTTAAACATCTAAAAACAAATTGCGTCACACGAACCTTACATATTTCTTGTATTTTATTGCATTTGTTGATGCATTTACAGATGATTATATGTTGAGAAGCCAATAATTGGAAAGTGGTATTTTAAATTTCCCTCCATTGCCATTGCAATTTTGTCAAAAGACTCGTGAACCCCGCACATCAAGCGTTGTTGTGAATCAAATATGGCGATAATTGATGTTGTACTCCGCTGAAGGTACGTCAATTTGACGATTGTAATAATAAAAACTGGACTGACAATCGCGAAATTAAAATACCTAATCGTCCATCCTTCTACGGTACCCGCGGTATCCCTTCCGAAGTCTCGAAACCTCTGTACCGGGATGTTGTGCCAATTCTGGAAGTGTTTGTGATTTGCGATAATTAATCTCAGATTTTCGCCGTCGAGCTATGTGGAAAAACACGTCGATTTGCTATATCGGGTCTGTATCATTATGTAAATAAGTAAATATAAAGGAACGAAATTTCGCGAATCGGCGTGATCGCAATAATAAAATGTATACGTCTCGGTTTATCGTCATGTTCCATTGTGTGCAATAACGCCGCGGCGTTTTATACGTCTCCGGAAACTGCTATGACAGTAGCGTTAAAACGAACAGATATCGTTTAACGAGGCTCGCTCTCGAGTGATGGTGATCAGGTGATCCTTCGTCAGTAATATCGGCCCTTGACAAAGTGAATAGAAAGATGACGGATACACGGCGCAGAGTGAAGCTGTACGCGCTGAACGCGGAGCGGCAGTGGGACGACAGGGGGACGGGCCATGTGTCGTCGTGCTACGTGGAGCGGCTGCGCGGCATGTCGCTGCTGGTGCGCGCCGAGGCGGACGGCAGCCTGCTGCTGGAGAGCAAGATCCAGCTGGACACAGCCTACCAGAAGCAGCAGGACACACTCATCGTTTGGTCCGAGGGGGACAACTTCGACCTGGCGCTCAGCTTCCAGGAGAAGGCGGGCTGCGATGAGATCTGGCTGAAGATCTGCCAGGTCAGTACTACATCACTTCCACCCTCTTATGAATTCTCAAGGTCTCTAGTTGGCTCCAGTTTGTATGTAAACATTACTTTTCATGTAACCTCTACACCCACAGGCCCACAGTACACAAATTTCATTATTTTCTCATGCTTCTATACCTATGTCTACATACTTTACAATGTTTTGTTTATTTACTAAAACAAATTTTCAAAATAGAAATTTCAACTTTCACTCAAATTATACTTTTAATCCTAGTGAGCCTGATTAATTACCAATTTCAAACAATTAATATCTCATGGCACATATTCAGAACAGAATTTCATAAATGGTCAAGCCCACATGAGAAAATTGAAGTAACTTATTTTCATAGACTTTGATTAAAACTAGAAGGTTTTTCTTTTTACAAATACTTCATTATTGTGATTTACACCTCATACTTATTTATAAAATCATCTGTATGCTAATTCTGCCACCAAATTACCAAAGATTTTAATGATTATTGTCATGTATGCATCATAAATATGATATATTTGATCAACCTTTTCAGAATGTGTGCCCTGGGCTGGGAGCATGGAAATATTGACTTGTAGATCAAGTCTAAAATCTATAGAAAATCGACGATACAAGATCGATACAAGCGTTTATCAACCTTGCATCATCGTGGATTTTGGACCAGAATCTACATGTCGATATTTCCTTGCTCCCAGTCCTGGAACTAATAAATAAATGACTAGAAATTTATTTTTAGGACTTAATTAATTTATACTCCTGTCAGTTAGCTTCTTTTTTGTTCTTTACCAATTTATAAAGAGAACTAAAACTAGAGAAAATTGAGAGAATTAAATTAAAAGAACTAAATTTTTAATAAACTTGCATCTGCTTTGGTGTTGCCATATACTTAATTAAAAATATTACACTATTTAATTGAGTCGGCATTTAATGTTATCGAATAACTTGTTATATTGTATAAATAAAACACCTGATTTAAGTCACTGAAAGCCCTACTAGTTTTGAACAGTACAGATCTGTCCATCTACAGTAATATACACCTGTAGGCGGACAGTTCTGTTATGTCCGAAACAAGTAGTGTTTAAAATAAAAACTCAGTGGTCTAAAACAAAATGTTTTATTTATAGGTATAATTTTAAAATATAACATTTTTAGATTATTTGATTATTGGAGTTATTAATTGGCCGGTATTTCAAAATGTTTACTTTTTTGAAAAAATTCTGTCTTATTGATATAAGTCAATCGGCGGTAATTCTAAATGCAGCAGCAAATTAAAGCATTACGTAAAATTTAATAACATTTAATGAGCACTATAATGTTGGCAACCATTCCACACTAGTTGGCCTTGAGCAGCCAGCTTCACTCAATACTGACACATTTTTCACCATTTCATATTATCTTCAGTGACAGCTTCTTATTAACTGATTGTTTATACTATTTATATTTCGTTGACTGCTTCTTCTTCCGTCAATTAAAAAAAATTGTAATCCAGAGTTTTATGAAAAAATTACCCCTTTGCTTGCCTTATAAAACAATGCATTTTATAACAAAAAGTAAAGAATTTTGATGGATAACTTGATATTTATGCATTCTCTCAAGGTTAAAAGGGGCACAGGTATTTGTGTATATGCCCTTGACCTTTGCTAATTACACTTTACATACCACTCTTCATATGATTATTATTTACACGGCACTACTAATTTTAAATATACGATATTTGGTACTCCATCCTTTTTATTGTGGTGAATAGAGCACTGCATTGAATCAATCCAGTACTATTTTCACTATAGGATAGAAAGCAACTTGCTCTGCTTAAACCATTTAGGACTACTTTCTGTAAAAAAAATAATATTTTGGTTTGGGAATGACAGTTTAACAGAAACAGTTCATTCTGATAATCGGCGTTTTTAATACTAAAGTAAAGGAAGAACTTAGAGCCAAATAAAAAATGTTATCGGAAAGTTAAGAGTATGATTATTGTTGAGGTAAAAAGTAAAATTTTATTTATAAAAGTAGAATTATTTTGTGTGATGTTTATTTTGTAAAGATCTTTTTGTGTTTGTTTTTTATAAAATTCAGAATTTAGATATAAAATTTTTCATAAGGATAATTCGTTGATATCTTATTGGAAATATAGAGTAATTATTATATATATTCCAATAAGATATCAAGGAATTTTATTATCCCTATGAAAAATTTTATATCCAAATTCTGAATTTTATAAAAAACAAACACAAAAAGATCTTTACAATATGTGTAAACTTCTGTTTATAATCTAACAAAAATTGTTAGTTACTTAAAATTGGCGAACCAAAAACAACTACTATAAGGAAAAATGTTTACCATCAGTTGATTAAAATATTTTCTTAATGTTCTACGTATAAAAAATGAAGTTACTTGCTCGCTAACACAACTTGTTTCTCAGAATAATTACTTTTCTGTGTTTTTATATGCTTTGAGGGGAAATCAAATCTAGGCCAGATTTAGATAGTCCTCTGCGTTTTTTAAAGTGGTGATTAATAACAATCTGTATTCATCTGTGTAGTAGGTCATTAATTTAAGTATATTTTTAAAATATTCAAAGTTTTTTACTAAGTAGATACATAAAAATTATTGGAATTACTTTCTATCTAATAATAAATCTGGAAGTTCCTTGCAGCTTCTTTTCTCTTAGCTGCCAATATGCCAATGTTGGTTTTTAGAAACATTCAACTGAGAAGCTTGTTACTATTATTGAATATTGAGTCCAGCACTCGAGTATTATGACTAATACTTAATGTTGCATCATAGTAGTAAGTAGTAACTCACTGAATGGGCTGATAAGGCTCACTACTACCAACCAGATAACATTACTATTTGGTTATCTTCACAATCCTACTCTAGACCTTCACTATCCACTTCATTTCAAAACTCATTTGTTTTTTTATTTTTTATTAACTCGTGCGTTATGGAATTCACAGAGAATCTCGATGCAGTCATCCTTATTTGTATTACTCAGATCTATATTACTAGAGAATGTTTATTATTTTTCACAAAAACATATTTAAACCCTTTTTAACTATTTATTTTACACAGACAATTGAAGCCAGCTCTGAATTAGACGCAGGAAAAATTAAAAAACAAAATGTCGTCAAAAAAATTCCTAACCTTTGAAAGAATAATTGTAGATCCAACAGCACATTCCTCATAACGTTGGCGATGAAACAATACTGCCTAAGCGACATACAGTTAAAAATTTACTTTTTTATAAAATTCCAAAGAAAAGCGAATTCCGCTTATGTCTGTTTATTTAGTTCCTAATATATCTCCACTCAAACACACAATAAAGGTACCTCTAATGTTTTTTGTCTCTCCTCTAATATCGATTATTGGCGTTCGGGCAATATTGTTTCTTCGTTGACGATAATTTTGTAATCTTAAAAATTCATTTAACATGTGGAAAGAAATATTTGAAAATCTTAATATTTTTTTCATATTCTCTAACTCAACTCTAGTGGATGTCTTCCACCATAACAGTATATCAGAGCAAATTTTTATTTTGACCAAGTGACTCCCACCAGAGAAATGTATGGATTACTGACTCACCGTAGATTTGAAAGTACATTATTTTCACAAATTTATTTAAAAAAAATCTTAACTCTAAACTAATAGACAGTTTGCACAATTTTTAAGACACCAAAATAATTTGAATTTTTAATGACAAATAATGGTTAGCAAGTAGTAATTGAAATAGTAAGTAAAGTTAAGTAATTGTTGGTGCAGGTCCAGGGTAAAGACCCGGCTGTGGAGGTGACGCAGGACATAGTGGACGAGTCCGAGGATGAGCGGCTGGAGGAGATGTCGGACAACTGCCCCCCCGTGGAGCTGCCGGCCGCCGAGCTGTCTCGCCTGGAGGACATCAGCAAGGTCATCAGCGACAACCTCATCTCCGCCCCCCGCAAGGACAAGCTCACCGTGGCGCTGGAGGCCGACAACTACATCCGCAAGCTGCTCAACCTCTTCCACATGTGCGAGGACCTGGACAACACCGAGGGACTGCACCACCTCTACGAGATCTTCAAGTCCATCTTCCTGCTCAACCAGAACACACTCCTGGAGACCATGTTCGCCGAGGACACCATCCTGGACGTGGTGGGCTGCCTGGAGTACGACCCCGGCGTGGCGCAGCCCAAGCGCCACCGCGAGTACCTCCGCGAGCTCGCAAAGTTCCGCGAGGCCATCCCCATCAAGAATCCCGAGCTCTTGGCCAAGATTCACCAAACCTACCGAGTGCAATATATCCACGATATAGTTCTCCCTACGCCCTCGGTGTTTGAAGAGAACTTACTTAGCAACCTTTCCAGTTTTATATTTTTCAATAAAGTTGAGATTGTAAAGATTATAGAGGAGGACGAGAGATTCCTGGCCGACGTATTCAAACTCCTGAGAGATGAAGGTACTCCGGATACCAAACGGAGAGATCTCGTGCTGTTTCTGAAAGAATTTTGTAACTTTTCTCAAAATCTGCAACCGCAGGATAAGGACGCATTTTACAAGACCCTCGTGACTCTCGGGATTCTGCCCGCCCTCGAAATCACCCTCGGGATCGAGGACCAGAAGACCAAAACGGCTTCCATAGATATCCTGACTTACATTGTGGAATTCTCCCCATCTGTAGTCAGGGATTACACGTTACAGCAAGCCAACAATACGGACGAGGTAAACCCCCTTTTTTTTATCTGTTTTGCTAGTCGTAAACTATTGTCAAATAAACTTGTTTCCATTGTCTACTGATGATACACGATAATGTATTCATTTGCCGTGGGAAACAATCCAATGCAATTTTTAGAACTCACATATTACGATGAAATTATTTAGTGTAAAAAAAAAACACATGAAGTATAGGTAGTCTAAGAATGGAAATATTCGTCTAGTTAATAATTAAAATCACTTAAAATAATAACTTCATAAAATTATGATGGTACTTATTGTTAACAATAATAAATGCTGGTTGAATATAATTTTTTATATTGTTGACTTTTTGCCATTTATGCAGAATGCACCTTGCATAAATTCTGTGGTGTCTAGGAAAAGGGGCATGAGTCAGTCAGGCATAATTTTTACAATACGACCGTTTATTGATTCTCTGCTAGTGCCTGTAAAGTTTTTTTGATAATTTTTTTATGGACTCTTCTTAAAGATGGGTCAAATAAGTTATTTAACCTAAAATAATTTTTAAAAAATCTTTAGAGACACAAGCAGTGAATTAGTAAAGATGAAACAGTAAAAATTATGCCTGACTGACTCATGCCCCTTTTCCTAGACACCACAGAATGAAGCCTTTGTTTTGTAAACTTTTTCCAGTAAGTACCAAAAAAAATATGGTTTTTCCTTTATTATCAATCATATCCGCTACCTGCAGTTGCAATATAATGCGTTCACCCTGTATGCTAACATTTGGGTGTATATTTCAGGAACAGTTGCTGCTGAATATAATAATTGAGCAGATGCTCCGAGACAGGGACCCGGAGCTCGGCGGGGCCGTGCAGCTCATGGGGGTCCTCCGCATTCTGCTGGACCCCGAAAACATGCTGTCGGCAGCCAACAAGTCAGAGAAGACAGACTTCCTCAACTTTTTCTACAAACACGGTGTACAGACACTCATCGGTAAGAAAACATTACAAAATACCTATATAAATATGCATTGAGATTGAGATTAATAGGGAGAAATGAAACCTTAGCTAATCCCCTGGGATGTCCTGATTTGAGTGCTCTACGTAGGTAGAGAAACTCTCCATAACTTCCGATATTAAAGGGCTCTCAAGACCTACAGATTGTTCATCGTATTAGGAGATGTTTCATCACCTCCGTTTAAAACCCGGATAACTAAATGTCGGTTGTAATTTGCTACCACATTTAAACGATATTTACAACGAACCGATTTCACCACAGAAATAATGACAAATCTATCCTCCGGTTAGCTAGTCAGGACTTTCGTCCGGCAACAGTGCGTCGGCGGCCTGCGGTGTTGTCAATGATCTCAAGATGTTTCCTTTGGCAAGCTAGAATCAAGTTTTAATATGTTTTTTTGATATGATACCAATCCAATACAATTTAAAATATTGTATTAACATTATAACATTTCCATTTTAAGCTATTTTCAACCCATAAAAAATTTGAGTCGAGTTGTCAAACGATCAAATGCGACGCCATTTTTAAATGCGTTTTACAATGAGGGTGGGATAGAAAAAACTAATTTTACCGGACTACTTATCAAATACTGTAAAAATCCAACCCGGCAAAAATGTTTTAAGACATTTCGTTATTTTAGTTATAATCGAGTTTTATTATGTTTTTTATAATGTGATACTTATCCAAAACAACATAAAATATTGGATTATCATTATATTATTTCCATTTTGACTGTTTTTCAATGCATTAAAAATTTGAGTCGAGATGTCATAACTGTTACAAACGGGACGCCATATTTAAATGTGATTTAAAAGGGGAACAACCTCTGACTATCTTTAACCACGTTTTAAATGAGATTTACAATATTTTTGCGATAATCAGAGGTGTTGAAATGCATTTTCAAACTTAACTGCGATTTAGTAGGACATTTGCGATAATCAGGTTTTAAACGGAGGTGATAAGAAAGGCCCTTAGTGTTCTACGTCTGCCAGTTAGACAAATTAATGAGGTTCAATCATATATTACTTTTCTAATGCTGTACAAAGATAGTGTAGTTGTCCACTATATTGTTTATTTATTCATACGGTACAAATATACCATTTTACAAAACATAAAATAAATAAAAACTGAAAAAATATTATCAATCAAACTAAACATAAATTATTTTCAAATTGATTAAAAATACTACAATAAATTAAAATAAAGGAAACTATATTATGTATAATGCTAATAAACTTTATTATGTATAATACCAATTCATTCAGTGAAAACCACTCCAGTATTTTGTCTTGCAATGTGACGTATCCAGGAAGCAGGCTTTAGCTCTACAAAATAACTTCAGGGCTTTGCTTGGACAATCTTTCTTTATTTAGTGATAATATATATATAATTGCAGCGCCCCTCCTGTCCAACACGTGTGGTGAGAAGCCGCTGGGTGAGGAGTACCACACGGTGCAGCTCCTGGGGCTGGTGCTGGAGCTGCTGTCCTTCTGTGTGGAGCACCACACCTACCACATCAAGCACTGCATCCTCAACAAGGTGAGGACCAAACTTCTTATTGCCAAAGGACCAGTGCTGATTTACAGTTGTTATGAAATAAGATGTTGTTCCCCTCTGTTAATGAGCCTCCGGACCTGTTGAGGTGGTTAAGATAAGAGGGAAATGAAAATTTACTTGGACTTAGTAGATGGATTGTAACAAGCTTCTGTTAGTTATTCTTAAGCCCGCTATATACGGGACAGTTTACTACACAGTTTCCTGTGCAGTCTAAAAACTGTCCCATATAAAGCTAAAACTGGATGAAAAACTGTGTGCTAGTGTCAGATTCTCATTGTGCGCTAATTCCACACATTTTTTCACACAGTTTCGGCGCGCGCATCACCCGCGGCGATTACGACAGTATAATATGTATAATATTCAATAGAATCGGTAATATTACTAATAAACTGTGATAAACTTTTACTATGGCGAATATGAATATGATGTAATAAATAATATGAACTGAAATCCTAGATCGAAATTCAAAATATCGAATAACAACTATTTGACAGATGGGTAATGTTGCCAAATTGAAAAATCGGTAGAAGTTCTTAAAGTTATTCATAAAATGTTGAATTTATCTGCGCTTATAATTGCATAAAATAAATGCTTTAAAATTAAAATGACTCCAAAATCGGTAAATCGGTTGTACTTTTTCAGTAGATTCGATTAATCTCCACAAAATCGATAGATCTGCAAAAAATCAATAAGATAGGCGACGATAGAGATTATTAGTATGGCAGTCCGACTGTGTATTCTATGGTCCGACTGTCGCGTTCTGCGCATGCCTACAGACAGTAAACTGTGCCGTGTAAAGGTAAAATTCACAGCGCGCAGTTTTTATTGGTCAGAAAACGGTACAAGAAACTGTGTAGTTTTCTGCACAGTAAACTGTCCCGTATAAAGTGGGCTTTAGCCTCTGATTGTAAACAAATAATGAGCAAGTGCTCTCATGTCTATTAAGTAGGCACTTTATCTTCTCCTGCAAGCCTAAGTTATTAATGCGGGGCTTTTCCAGATTTTATTTGGTGATTGTGTAAAAATGATGTAGTAACCCAGAAGCTGTAATGTGTTGTTCCAGGACTTGTTGCGGCGGATACTGGTGCTGATGAGGTCCACACACACGTTCCTGGTGCTGGGAGCCCTGCGCTTCATGAGGAAGATCATCGCCCTGAAGGACGAGTTCTACAACCGCTACATCACCAAAGGGAATCTCTTCGCGCCCGTTATAGACGCCTTTCTTAGAAATAATGGACGGTAAATATATATTATTAAGTTAATTATTAATTTTATATTGAACTTATGAGAAAGATCACTATTATTGCACATTGTGCACTCATCAAATTACTTTACAAAATAATCGTTCCTTCTGATTGCCGATTCATGTCTTGGTTATGTTATTTATTTTTAGATTGTTCTATCCACCACAGTGCCAAATCTTAGTGATAATATCCTTGTAGATAGAGCAGTTTCATTGCATCGAAATTGTTATAAATAATGGAATCAAAATTTGCATTCAGACTGAGACATCCCTTATGCAAAAACTAAATATATTACAATTTGACATCTCAACAGAGACGAGAAATTTGGAAGAGAATATGGATATCTAGGCGTTTACAAGGCTTATGACCTGTCATTGGCTGGGTTAAGTGGCCACTTGATGTATTTACAACATTCCCCATTTCACCTAGTATTTGATATCCATATCTGCCAATATACAATAAAAATGGCGCGACGCTTTCACATTGTGAAAACATCATCCATTGAGACTAAGTCATCCATTGAGAAAATTGCTAAGCATTTTAGCAGAAACCTTTATGATTGCAAGCGAGATTCTTACCGAATTATATCACCTACTAGGAAACGCCTGAAGATGAATCTTCAATTTGTTATGCTTATAACTTTTACCAGCTAATTTTTATAAACAACATTTTGAGTGTGTCCAAATACTTGTAGACAAAAACTGGATTTCACCCATTACGGGCTAATAATTACAATTTGACATCTCAACAGAGACGAGAAATTTGGAAGAGAATATGGATATCTAGGCGTTTACAAGGCTTATGACCTGTCATTGGCTGGGTTAAGTGGCCACTTGATGTATTACAACATTCCCCATTTCACCTAGTATTTGATATCCATATCTGCCAATATACAATAAAATGGCGCGACGCTTCACATGTGAACACTCTGTCATCCATTGAGAAAATTGCTAAGCATTTTAGCAGAAACCTTTATGATTGCAAGCGAGATTCTTACCGAATTATATCACCTACTAGGAAACGCCTGAAGATGAATCTTCAATTTGTTATGCTTTATAACTTTTACCAGCTAATTTTTATAAACAACATTTTGAGTGTGTCCAAATACTTGTAGACAAAAACTGGATTTCACCCATTACGGGCTAATAATTACAATTTGACATCTCAACAGAGACGAGAAATTTGGAAGAGAATATGGATATCTAGGCGTTTACAAGGCTTATGACCTGTCATTGGCTGGGTTAAGTGGCCACTTGATGTATTACAACATTCCCCATTTCACCTAGTATTTGATATCCATATCTGCCAATATACAATAAAATGGCGCGACGCTTCACATGTGAACACTCTGTCATCCATTGTAAACGCCTAGATATCCATATTCTCTTCCAAATTTCTCGTCTCTGTTGAGATGTCAAATTGTAATTATTAGCCCGTAATGGGTGAAATCCAGTTTTTGTCTACAAGCATTTGGACACACTCAAAATGTTGTTTACTAAATATATTATTTAGGGAAATCGTATCTCATTTAATCTTAAAGGTTTTTTAAATGTATCTGTCACGTATGACCAAAATTTTAAAAATTTAGTTTAATTCTTGTCATACTGAATAAAAAATATCTATTATTGACAAAATCTGCTTTTAATTTATATGGATAACTTTGAATTGTATTTTTTATTTCAGATATAATCTATTAGATTCCGCCATTCTAGAACTATTTGAGTTCATAAAACTAGAAGATATAAAGACCTTATGTTCGCACGTTGTGGAGAATTTCGGCAAAATTCTAGACGATGTGGAATATGTACAGACCTTCAAATCGCTCAAAGACAAATACGACCAACACCAAGATAAGCCCAAAGACAGGGATAGAGGTATGTTCATAGCGCTTGATTCAATATCCCCAAAATTCTACACAATCTACTTTACTTTAATCAGTAATAAACTATTTTCAAATTTAGAGATGAAAAAACAATTGAATATTGTTAATAAATTATTAGTTATTGCATGTACCTACATATTATATGTTATGCCCTAAAAAAATCTCAGCGAAATAAATTTAATATTGCACTAAAAAAGATTCGATAATACGTCAACAGATATTTTACAAACCTACCAACTTTACAGGATACTTTTGTATATAATAAATGAATTTGATAAAGCGTGATATGGTGCGGTTGCAGGGGGGCCCGGGGAGGGTGGCGTGCCGAGCATCCTGCGCGGGGGGTGCGGGGGGGGCGGAGGGACGCCCCGCCAGCTGGAGGAGGAGGAGGAGCTCTGGTTCCAGGAGGAGGACACCTTCATGACCACCCAGGACTGCTCCACGCAGCTAGACTCTATAGGTAACGCATCCCAGCTCCCAACTCCCAACCAGGGGAGGGACTGCTCTGTCGAACTAGACACATTATACAATCTCCGGTTTATGTTGCAGGTAAACTAATAGACAAGAAGAATGAAGTGGTTAGTAATGTAAACGGACCCACTTTACCTCCTGTCACAACTACACCTGAGGTTCAGTTACCAGATCCTAAAATATTCAATAAGGTAAGGTAAATTTATAGTTAGCATGAAACTTGAAGCGATACTGTATAACAAATCATATCATTTAGTGCTGAATACTCCCTAGTTAAATTCAGTAGTGATCAATTTCAAATCTACTCACCACTCGATATGGCCTTATCAAACTCGGTTTGTGAATATATTACCCTTGGTACTTTGTATGTATTTTATAATATGTCAGTGGCATCAAAACATAAACGTGATACAAGGAAAGAATTTATTGTAATTTATATTAATCTTGAAACTTGGGGTGTTTTAAGATGCTATTCCTCTGTGTTTGTTATGGATATTTCAAGGAAACAAAAATTTAGTTATTGAATTGACCATGTCCCATTTCAGGGTCTGGTGGACTACGAGGGGGACTCAGATTCGGAGGAGGAGCTGACGGTGTCGGGCGACGGCGAGGCAGCGGAGGGGCCAGACACGGCGGTGGCGCCTGTCCCCGAGCTGCCCAGCGCGCCCCCCGACCAGCCCCCGGAGCCGCCCCTACCCGCCGACGCGGACAGCCCCCCACGCCCCGACGCCAAGCGGCCCCGCCTCTCCTAACTGTCAACAGATTCCCCGTAAACTTTTACCCTTGAGGAATTCCGACTGTATAGACGAGAGCTACGCACTCACCTGTATTGGAGTGTCACTGTGTCTCTTACTAGAGTATACCGTGCGTCCGCAACACTTTCCATGTTGGTTGACGGATCTATCTCGTCCTTTCTCTTCCATTGACACCCCTGTATTTATTTATCATCTTCGTTGGCACCTACTAAATGTTAACTTGGCCCCTTGTGTCTGTGTATTGAGTTTATGGAGGTAACTCCGCACTCGCGCCCCACCTCTACCAGATGAAACAGCCGTCACTAGAATTAAAGCGCTACTGAATCACGAAACTGTGTTTAATTATTCCATCCACACAAAGTTCACTTAGAATCCTAACTAACGGTCTAGTTTTTGTATAAATGAATTGGAGTATAATGTATATTTAGTTTCTACACAGTGTAAGACAGCTCTTGCATATTTAGATAAATTACAGCACAATAAAATTTCAATTATTGTGAGATCATTATAATGGACATCTTTGAAAGCTATTTCATTCACCTTGCTTATCTGCTATAATGGCATTCTTGAAACTGAAATATTGTTTGAGAATTAGTTTAACCATTGAAACGGTTAAATGGCAGCCACGGGCACTAAGAAAGCGGTTTCAACAGGTTGTTTCGAATTAATATTTGTATAAACATTTTTGATCGAAGGCTGCTTTTAAGGGACATGAAATTTGTATACCTCGTAACGTTTTGCGAAGATGAAATTATTTTTATAGAGACTTTGTAATACTTACTGTTACAAGTCTAATGGGAAAATTCTGTGGATCTGGTTATGGAATCGTTGTTCGTGGATATACCAATAATTTGAGACTGTCCAATTCTACGGTAAAGGAGTGTCGCCTGTTGAATTTATCTTTGTAAATATAATAACATATATCTGTTTCCATACGATAGTGAATAATCCTAATGTAACCCACTTCCCCTAATCAAATTTTATTTACTTGTAAATACTATCGATCGTTCACTCTCAAATAAGTTTGTGTTGCGTATTATTTTATGAAATAACGAATGACGAAAGAAGCGTTTTAAAATGTACGCCATTATTTTCGTTTTTGTTGTGACTTTTACCATAGAATCACGGTATGATACCACTTGACATTTACAAGCAACGTGAAGAAATGTTGGAGCACCGTGGGTGAGGTCTCTGGTTCAATTCCCTATGGTTTCAATAAGAAATATTTATTTTAATGTGGTTTTCACATGAATATTTCACATCTGATTCCCTGAAATGTAAGACTGATCATCTTGCCTTCATGTAATAAATTATCAAGTTACACTGCCTCATGCACCATTAGAAGCGGATACGGAAGGGAAGAAAATGTGGTTAACAAATGTTACGCTTCATTACTGTAGGGCCAACAACAATGAGATCCAATATTTGCTCACCACATTTAGCTTTTTATATACATATGCAAAACTTCATGTGTGTAAATTTGGAGTCGTATCATACTGTGATTTGACCGTAACTAATCTATTTTTAAAATATTTATTTACATAAGACTAAAGTAGAATGTTTTAATTTGGGTTTATATAATTACTGAAATCAGATTTAGGCTAATGTTGACGGTAGCCTTGATATCCCACCTTTGTTGCACGTTCTTGGCATAGGCCCTTACTTTATAATGTTCAGTTCTTTGGAGCTATTATTGAAGAGTTATACCAATATTCTTGCACTGTGGCGATTATAGCTCGCATGTTGTCTTCAAAACAGATGTAAGCGCCGTCAATGATCTTATGTACTCTACTGTGACGTACTCGTCTAGAAACAGTATTAAAACCAATCTTTCAGCCATATAATTTTTCTTGCGTTTAACCATTGTTAAAGCCTTGAGCGCTTTGTTTAATTAATTTTGGGGAATCTGTCTTTATAAAATTTGATTTTAGCCCTGGAATCTGGTTTGCATTCTCATGTTCAAAATGTCGGGAACTTGTTAGATGAAACCAAGTTGTTGAATAACTAAAACTAATAAATCTGCATTTGAATTTTTGTTTTATGCTTGATCTCAAAACACAGTAACAATGAATTTAATTTTATGTAGTTTTTTCATCACAATGGATCTGAGAAAAAGCTGTTATCAAGCGACGCAATTTGTCAATTGGATTATTTTTTCTTTTTTGAATCGAGTGAATATCAAAATATTACTTTTGTCGTCAACTCTTTATCTGTGTATAATTAAGATTTCATTTATAAAATCTTAGAAAATTTGAGGTTCTTCTTATACATACAGCAATTCACGCATAACGCAGAACTTTTTGTAAATGGTAAAAACAATTTTGTAAATAGATTTCATTCCCAATACTAACCCATTCCGTACGATGAGAGTTCTGGGAATTTTGTGCATTTGTCACATGTGATAGATGCGTAAGAAATGTATTGGGATATTGATTAAACATAAAATCTTAACCAATGGACATTTAAGTAGTTCTAATATTCACTCAGTTCTGATATACATCCATATATATACTGCATAAATCTTTGATTGACAACAGCACTTTTGAATACATATTTTCTACATAATGATTTGTGAGTATTCACAATAATTCAACCTAAATAATGTCAACCTTCTTCCAAAATGTCTGAAGAGTCTACGGATCAGTGGTGTTAGCATACAAAACTAATGAGAGGCTAATTTCTTTCTTTTATCAGATTTAGAATATTATTGTACATAAGAGCCTTAGAAGTGAGCACCGTTTATATCCTATGCTAAACTTTGGAAGTGGCTTGATTTTAGCTGCGTAATTAATGGAAAACTAGAAAATTATATCATATTTTATGAAGGCATTAAGCATGGTTGATACATGAAGTTGCTAAAGTATTAGTAGACAATGCTTAAAATTATTGTTTTTGTGTTTTGAGGTTTAGAAAAATGAATTGGAAAAAAATCTGAATGAATTTGGTGCATGGGGCACTAATTATTTAAATTCTGCTAAAATACTAAACAATTTGAATAACGTACAACATTTATAAATATTATTTTTGGAATTTTTTATAACCACAGAAGATACTGCAACCCTAAGTTAGAAAATATGCACTCATTACAGTAAGGGCACAGGCTGTAACATACTCCACTCAGCCGTAATATTTAATTTGGATAATAAATGTTTCCTGTATAAAATTTGGAATTTGTGTCAGTTTTATGACAATTTTTATATTCACCCTTCTGATGAAATTTAGGTAAAATTACAAAAAATAATTAAATAGTTAAGTCAATATTTCTACCCTCGAATGGCTCAATACCTACATACTTTTATTTTAATTTTGTTTACTTAGAGAAATATTTTTTTACTCTTTGAAATAAGCCATCAATTCCTTACTAACTATTGTTTAATTATAAATTCATATTTCTCACAAATTCGACTCGGTGAACATTTTAGCTTTGTGTATATGAATACAGTTTATTTTTTTAAATATTTTATAGCTATTACATATTTATATCGCTTATTGTAATATGTACCTACGTTCACTACATATCCAATGTCCAGTAATTTGCTGAATTAAGTGCGGTTATGTCTCTTCTCTAAATTGGATTGTCATTTAAATTTATTTCTTATTAGTTAGTGTTCTAGTGAAGAGGATGCTTCGGTCACCACTAAATTGTATTTAAATATTTCAACGTGAAATATTTATTAGTCATTGAAAGAATTTTAATGTAAAATTGATTTGATGTTATGAATAAATATGTAGATTATATTAATAAGAATTAATAATAAACTTTGTTTTACTGGACTCTTTTGTTTTATTTAATTTCTTTGTAATAATTGCTTCACTAGGAAAAACCAACCTTCATATTTATGAAATAAAAGTACTATCACACATGTGACTCCAAATGTGGCGTATATATTTACCAGCTTTCGGGTTATTGTATTACATTTGTAACTCCGTGTATAAATTAGATTAGACTTGTATCATAAAAATCCTTGTAATTTTGTAGATGTATATATTTCAGATTAAACCAACATATTATTTATTTATTAAATAAATATAGGTATATAAATTTTATATATATAAGTAGTGGTTATTTGCGTGTCTTGAATTATAAAAAAATTGACATTCAACTATTATTCCCTCATATTGCTAGATATCCAATCTCCATACTTGGTCACGTCTGTGTACACTCCTGGCCAGTTCTTCTGCCCACACGGGTCAGGCCCGAAGCTCACGATGCCGATAGCGTACCAGTTGTTGTCTTTCACGACCAGCAGCGGGCCCCCGGAGTCCCCCCTGCAAGCGTCCTTGCCGACCCTGCCCCCCGCACACAGCTGTGTGCGAGCGAGGTTCACACCCCCCCTCTTGTACAGGCTGGCACATCTGGACCCGTCTATTACAGGAACCTGCACCTTCAACTTCACATCCGAATCTATCGCTGGAAATGAGAATCACAACTTCAGATTGGTGATCACTATCAAAACCCTGTTTTAAGATAATCGATGTTTGTGATTTTACTGTGCTTAAAAGAGTGATCAAATCTTCACTTTTGGTGTGTTTTCCTATATCTAATATAAAATATTTCAATTACTATGTGGAGAAAGTGACGTTTGCCTGTTGAACTTAATGTTTTTTTCAGGAATTGTGATTCAAATCAAAATTTTCTTCTGTACTTGAGAAACAGATAGATACTAATCCTTCAATTTAGGGGCTGGTTTCAAATAGTCTGAAATAACGCCAAAACATTCATGTTGCGGTGGAGTGGGATTCGAACCTAAAGATTTAAATCCTTAGTCCGCGACTACCTCTAGATCACAACCCAGTTCCACAATTTGATTCTTCTCTACTCTTAATTTTTACTAACATCCAATAACAACTATTAATTTATCATTTCACAAAAAACTGTATTCCTGTTCTAACTGACCTCATAGCATAATGTGTTTATATTTATTTTGATGATAATGTGATTAGTAATTTAAATAAGAAACAAAGTTAATCTTACCGACTTCTGTTTGTCCCCATCCAACAACTGTAGCGTTCAATCCGGTGAATACATTTTTGTTAACGGATTCCTTAATTATGGGTAAGCAAACAGGATGTACCCAATCTCTGAAAAAATAAAATAAAGTTAAATATCTATAAAAGAGTTCACATTCATTTCATTCAATTACATCTACCGAAGTAATTATTTTTATACAAATACTACTACTGTTACTCTCCCTTATCCCCGCACTCAATGATGCGTAGGGCACTGCATTGGTACACCAAGTGCAGTGAATCTTGATCATTTGTTACATGAAGGCAAGAATTTAAATACTTTATACTAATTTAGAAGCAAATATTTTAGTGTTATAAATAATGATTAAATTTCAGTTGAAGTAAATTATCACTTAAACAAATTACCTAGGGCCATATAATTGCACGGAACATCGCAAGACTTTTTTGAGATTATTCTACACATACAAAGGGCATTAACGCCAAGTATTTCTATGGCACATACATATAGGATCACTTGTAAATTTTTAAAACAATAGTGTTCAAATTCTGTTTGCTACATTTGAAGTGTTCAATTCACAATAATAATAATGTTCGGACAAATGTCTTCAATTCACAATAATAATAATGTATGATAAATACTAGGTAATCTATTTCTGATTTTTTTTAAAGGTAAAAAAGAGCTTTATTATAAAACTGAATAATTTATACTCGATTCACTTGTTTTGTATGCCTCTACTTATTTATTAAATTTACTAGTATAATAAATAATAATTATTTGTATAATCTGTGTTTATTAATTGCATCCCTATTGATCTCAGCCGCACATTAAGGATTGGCAAGTTACCGTACTGAATATTGTTTTCAAATAAAATATCCATATAAAATTTCAACATTTGCACCGTTTCATAGATGTGAAATTTTTCTTCTTGGAAAGCTGATAAAATTAAATCAAATAAATCTCTAGAAGGCCAACTAACCTGTGTAAGTAGCGGGACGTGATAGTCTTATAAGGGCAATATCATGGAGCTGCTCCGTAGAGCTGGGAACATAGCCATCATGCACCACAACACTCTCTACTGGTATATTCTGAGGGTCTCCAGAACATAAACCTTCCAAACAGTCAGGGTTGGTGGATATTCTCCATTCTCCGAGTCGCACTCCTGTTCTGTAATAACACAACATAATCAATATATACAATATATTTATTACTTTGCAGGTTTTAGTGCGATAGGGAACCTGTGCACTGTGCAGTCTCTAGGCTTCATTTATTTTCAAAATAACAATAAAAATTACTTCAGTTATAAAAAAAAACTTGTAAAATAAAATACAAATTATGGTGAGCTTACAGTTTCTATTAAAAGAGTTTCTAGACATTAAAAATAAAGAAAACATTAAAATTATTGTTTACAAACAATAAGCCAAGGAATCACCGAGTTGATTTATTTTGGTTGTAAACATTGAGGCTCGGAATAAAATTATTATTCTCCGATTGGATTACTAACTATACCTTTTCCAAGCGTTTATTTGACTTTTGACAGATCGATTATGTGTCGTTTAGGGATAGGGATGTCCTAATGCGTTACCGAATCTGTTTCTCATAAAAATCGACTTTATTTATGAAGAAGTTTTAATCAATTTAACACATTTATATTTTATTTTTGCTCAACATTTGTAGTTTTTAAACATACCCAGACGTTTAAAGCAGAGTTTATATTACGAAAGCGCTGTCGTAAAACTTTTTTTTTTTAACAGTCTTTATTCAATAAAAAAATATTTCAAAAATACATAATTTCTTTACAAAAGAAACTTTAAATACAGTCCCGATAAACTCCTTAATTGGAGTTTGTCATCGGGTGCAGGAGCTACTTTATTGTCGTAATGTAAATTGAGAAATTCTGTGTCGCGACAAACAAAGAAAAAAAAACTAATAGGTTTTAATTTTATATTTTTTCATGGAAAAAATCAACTTGAATAATCCTCGTTGCATAAGTAGGCTCAATAAACATCGATATCGATCAATATCGAAGCTAAAGAACATGTGCTTCACTATCGTAAAGACAAAAACATAAAGTATTGCATTTTTCGGTATATGGTTGCCTGTCAATAATTACGGAACTTTGTAGGCGCCCATCTGTCAAAAGTAAAATAAACGCTTGGAATACCTATAATAGATTGATATAAATGATACATAAATGTTTATCATTTCTTTTATGTAAAATATCTTGAAATTATCAATGTAATATTAAAATTAATGCCCTTTCCTTTACTTCCATACAAGAAGACATGAAGACGACAGGACAATATGAATAAATATGTTAGTATAACTGATACTTACAATTTCAAATTTGAAGGAATGCCACTTCCTCTAATGCAATGGGCTGCTGTCAAGACATATCGAGGTGAAATTAAAGTTCCGCCACATTTGAAACTTTTATTTGTTCCTGAAAAAAGCAGCATATAGCTTATATATAAGTAGTAGTATTATTATAAATAAACGACATCTCCGGGCAACCTAAGAAGAGTTCTCTTAAAAACTGGGAGACAGACATTCATGTCTCCTTTCAAGGAGCCATCCATAAATTATATCTACAATAAAATAGAGGAGGTTCTGAAAAGTTGGACGGTTTTTGATAACAATATAAAAGAGGGGGGATAAAACGTAATCATGCTATCCATGCATAATAGTAATCCTAATGTTAGCAGGTTTACACTCTTAAGCAGACGATATGTATTTTTTTAAATTCCTATACTTGAAAAGTCAGGAGAATGGGTTTAAAATTGAACAAATATAAACAAAGTGTTATAAGGTTTCTTAGTGGTTTCCATAGTGGTTTCTTATTTGAAATTTAAATTTCGAATGAGAAACAACAGGCGTGCGGGAGCGGCGCGCGCAGTGCGGGGATAGTATTACACGCGGTTTTTGGGAATTCAGTCGCCATTCGCCATTTTTTGTGTGTGAGGTGTGAGTTTTATCGAAACAAATAATTCGGCTACCATTGCGCGGCGTAAATTTCGACGGCGTTTCGACGTTGGATAAGCAACGGTCAGGTCAATCAAGGACATCACGCACGGAACAAAAGATCAAAGTAGTGAAACAGTCAATTTATGAAAATCTTAGCCAGTCTAGGGGAGGGCGGGTAGAAGTGAACCATGGGTAGAAGTGACCCATCTCACCACGCTTTGACCGTATGGTTGATGATTCCGAATTTCGTCAAAAGAGGGCCTATATGCAAGCGCTCTTCCAACATTTCAGTTGCCGGCCGGCTTTGGGCCGGCTGTCTTTGCTAGTGGTTCAGTGGTTGTGTTGTAGGTATTACCATAGTTGCGACTTACGAAAGTAAATATTTGCGTTTTTATACCGAACCATTTTCTCGATCCGTGAAGAGTATTTTGATTGTGATTTTATTTTTAAGGTAAGAAATATTTTATTATATTCACTTTTAAGCCAAATTTACTAAAACTTTTTACTTCTAAAACCTAAAACTATATTTTGTTTATTTTTTATACTACCCGCCCTCCCCTAGACTGGATAAGATTTTCATAAATACTGTTTCACTACTTATCAAACATTAGTTTTGTTCCGTGCGTTTTGTTCGGTTGATGATTTGTTATAATATTTAAACAGTTGCGACATTTTATTTCAGATGCCTCATGTTTATAAAACGCAAAACTGAAATTGGGACATTTACCCATAACCAAATGCGAAGCGCATTGGAAATGGTTAAGTCCGGAAAAAGCTTGAGAGAGGCGAAAGAATCAAATCTTGCATACTCCACAAACAATCTGTATGCCAAAAGGATATTCACTAATGACCAAGAACGTTGTTGGAATGTTGGAAGAATATCTCCTTAATTATTCCAAAATGTTTTACGGTCTACCCATGTTAGATTGCCGCCGTTTAGCCTACCAAATGGCAGTCATAAATAAAATTACTGTGCCACAGAAATGGCATGAAGAATAAATGGGAGGGTTAGGATGGGTGAATAATTTTCGAAGACGACATCCTAAACTATCTCTTAGGACACCGATGTAGTCTCTCCCGAGCGACGTCTTTTAATGCTCACAATGTCGGGAAATTTTTTGATAACCTGTATGAAGCTTTGTCGAGGTCCCCTCAATTTGCTGATGGCACTAGAATCTACAATATGGATGAAACTGGTACTGTAACTGTCCAAAAACCACAAAAGGTATATCAAAGTTTCATTGCAAAACGTAGCAACCACTTCTGCAACAATTTTACTGAATATTTCAAAATATGCAAAAACACTTAATTTGATTACAGGTTATTGCAGAAAGGAGCATTAAAAAGGTCGCCAAGCTAACGAGTGCGGAAAGAGGAACGCTTGTGACCTGCTGTGCGATTATTAGTGCTGCCGGTTAATCTCTTCCACCGGCGCGATGGTCTTTTCCGAGAGTCAACTTTAAAGAGCACATGCTGATGGGGGCATCAACTGGGGCATTGGGTTTTTTCTGGAGAAGAAGGGGGATATTTTTATACTTCCTGATGTGCCTGATATCTCAACAGTGCATTACAAAGATGTTCGTATGATTTACCACCTCCACAGTTTTCTGGCACTACGAAAAGAAGCCATTGCCATTATAAGTTCGCTGTTCAGTTTTCTTTTCTTAATTTACGTTGATTTAAAAAAGAGTTTTAAACTGTTTTAAAATTTTCATACATTTATTTAACCGACTACTTGATAAAAAATAAATAAAAACTCCTGTATTTTTATTTGTTTATATTCCAAAAACATTATCTGGTTCACACATTCAATGGTTCACCTCTACCCATCTGCTGGTTCACTTCTACCTGTGCATGGGTTGAAGTGAACCAATGTACCCCATGTCGTTAGTGGGTCTGGAGCAGCCATACCATAAGGGATTGGATGCTCTCTATTTTTTCCAGTAATCTACACAAATGTATCTTTGCACACTTAAAATTTCAGTAATTTATATACCATACATGTTAAGAAAAAAGTGGTTCACTTCTACCCTTCTTCCCCTACTCGTAAGCGTTTCAGTGCATTAAAATTACCCAGAACATCGTTACAGCGGATTTTAAAGAAAGATTTACATCTTCACCCATACAAAATTCAGGTAGTACCGGAATTAAAAGATGCTGACACCTGACACCAGGCCCCGTCAACTCACCGCCATCTTTATTTCTGTCGCCATATTGGAAATAGGAGCCATTATTACTCACACATTATTTGTATGTGTAGAAAAGCTTATATATATATTTATTTGGTCACTGTGTTAGTGAAACTAGTGTAAGTAGAGTGAAAAAGAAAATGAAATACAGTAGTATGAGAAGGATAACACATTAAAGGTTGTCGTACTATTATATTATCTGTGGCTTGCATAAACTTCATGTGTAATTGTGTATTATCTTCAAACAATTTTGCGACATTGTAAAACAAATTCGGTTAATTAAGCTTAATTCTTTTCAATGGACAAAATCAGAGTTTGGTGTTGTGTGTTGTGTTTCCGGATGCAATAATTATAAATCGTCACCGAGGCATTATTTTCCTGCTCGATTAAAAAAGAGTGCATTTTTCGCGAATGGATTTGGCTGGCGGATTGGAAAGATTCCAAAGAAAGTGATTTTGCAAAACGCCTTTTACAATTACGGATTATCGGAAATATTTAATGTAAGTTTGTCAGTGTTTTATTTAGAGAAAATGTGCTACTCTCCAGATGATTTTGTTATACTATATAATGTATTCAAATCAGATTAAAATATAATTTTTATATATATTTTATATAATCAGATTAAAATATAAGTAAACAATTTTTTATCATTCTCCAGACAATAGTTTCATTTTTAAACCTCAATGAAAAATTTAAAAAATGAAACAACGTGAGAAAATGGCGATATTTATGCTTAATTACACCCGTACTGCTTAAATATAATTGAAATATTTGCACCGAAATATTTAAAAGCATTTTTCAGGTTATTTCAATTTTGACATTTCTATTCCCAACTTTCCTATTTTTAATTTTTAATTTCTTGTTCAACCAAAACAATGTCTAAATCAATGTGCGTTTTTGAAATGACTGCTCAAATATTCATAACTATTATATGATTTGTTTATATCACGCACAACATACATTTTATTTGTAAACTCTTGTGATCATTTCTAACTGTTAACCAGCTATCACGGAGCATTTTGATTTTGACATTAATTTGTTGGAGGAAAGTAGAAGGGGCGGAAGAAGAGGATAGGGGGAGGGGGATTCATAGACAATATTGCGTTCATACTTAATTAATTTATGGCTAATTAATTTCCTGATATTTGAGTAAGAACCGATTCATTTTTTTTCTTCTATAAAATATTGTCTTGTCTGTGAAATCTCACACAATCGACGGATAATCATTTCCTATGGGGAAGAATCAGAGTTGTTCATCTATAAGTATATAATCCAGGCCCCGTCAACTCACCGCCATCTTTATTTCTGTCGCCATATTGGAAATAGGAGCCATTATTACTCACACATTATTTGTATGTGTAGAAAGCTTATATATATTTATTTGGTCACTGTGTTAGTGAAACTAGTGTAAGTAGAGTGAAAAAGAAAATGAAATACAGTAGTATGAGAAGGATAACACATTAAAGGTTGTCGTACTATATTATCTGTGGCTTGCATAAACTTCATGTGTAATTGTGTATTATCTTCAAACAATTTTGCGACATTGTAAAACATTCGGTTAATTAAGCTTAATTCTTTTCAATGGACAAAATCAGAGTTTTGGTGTGTGTGTGTTGTGTTTCCGGATGCAATAATTATAAATCGTCACCGAGGCATTATTTTCCTGCTCGATTAAAAAAGAGTGCATTTTTCGCGAATGGATTTGGCTGGCGGATTGGAAGATTCCAAAGAAAAGTGATTTTGCAAAACGCCTTTTACAATTACGGATTATCGGAAATATTTAATGTAAGTTTGTCAGTGTTTTATTTAGAGAAAATGTGCTACTCTCCAGATGATTTTGTTATACTATATAATGTATTCAAATCAGATTAAAATATAATTTTTATATATATTTTATATAATCAGATTAAAATATAAGTAAACAATTTTTTATCATTCTCCAGACAATAGTTTCATTTTTAAACCTCAATGAAAAATGTAAAAAATGAAACAACGTGAGAAAATGGCGATATTTATGCTTAATTACACCCGTACTGCTTAAATATAATTGAAATATTTGCACCGAAATATTTAAAAGCTATTTTTCAGGTTATTTCAATTTTGACATTTCTATTCCCAACTTTCCTATTTTTAATTTTTAATTTCTTGTTCAACCAAAACAATGTCTAAATCAATGTGCGTTTTTGAAATGACTGCTCAAATATTCATAACTATTATATGATTTGTTTATATCACGCACAACATACATTTATTTGTAAACTCTTGTGATCATTTCTAACTGTTAACCAGCTATCACGGAGCATTTTGATTTTGACATTAATTTGTTGGAGGAAAGTAGAAGGGGCGGAAGGAGAGGATAGGGGAGGGGGGATTCATAGACAATATTGCGTTCATACTTAATTAATTTATGGCTAATTAATTTCCTGATATTTGAGTAAGAACCGATTCATTTTTTTTCTTCTATAAAATATTGTCTTGTCTGTGAAATCTCACACAATCGACGGATAATCATTTCCTATGGGGAAGAATCATTAATCACACACAGTAGATGGCAGTACAATATATATCACGTGGTACCCAGTCTACTCTATGCTTTTTTGTTTATGGTCTAATCAAAGGAATCCCGTATTTTTTCAGTGATCTGAGATGGATAAAGCGTTAAATACTCTTGCTGATACGTTACCGGATTTAGAACGGTTACTGGTAGCAGTTACCATTTAATGATATTTGAGAGCTGGTTTCTGGGTGTAACGAATTTGTAACGTCTAACCTAGGCTATCCCTTGTCGTCATGTCCGTCCCGTCAAATACTTAATTCATTTTGGATATTGTATATTTTATCTCATGTAAAATATTTCATACTACTTCTACCCTCCCTTATCCGCACCTAATGGTGCATAGGGCACTGCATTGGCACACCAAGTGCAGTGTATCTTGATCGTTTTATTACATGAAGGTAGGATGATCAGTCTTACGCTTCAGTTCCAGTCCAAGGTATCACACATATTTCATACAATGGTCTATTAATATCTTTCACCCACTGCATGAAACATTTTACATGAATGAAGCAAATAATAAAATTATTAAATGAAAAAGTTGTGAAGTTGTAAATTCAATTTTATTTTCACAAACAAAACAAAGCAGAAGTAATATGAAATATAGTATATGCACTCAAGCGAGTGCGTAAATACCTAAAAATAGCTATAGTTATGGATCTTTTTTTTTAAATATGAAACTGTTCAATATTAATAAATTAAAAAAACAGAAATAAATAAACATTAATTAAATTATGGATACGGTCTTTTTTTCTATTTCAGGGGTACTAAAGAAATCTGTCACAATCTGCCACTGAAAATTTTTGCAAATGCAAGTCGTTCTAGTGGCTAAACAATTTTATAACTAACTTATAATGTTATATCACAATAATAAAATTAAAATACATACTTAATAAAAAATATATATACTACCCTATGAAATTAACTATAATACATAACGATAGTAAAGATTTGAAGAAAAAATACGTGTTATTCAATAAAAGTTATATACTACCTATCGTTTTACTCTTTTGTCGTGAAATGACTTACATAATTGTTGGAAGCTATCATTTCTTAAGTACAGGGTTTTCTTTGCCATTTAAAATATTATTGCACTTATTCAAATAATTATAAAATATCAAATTAACTAAGCATTCCAACAATTTTAATATATTAAATTCTCCTTGTGCAAACATTCTTTAAAATTAAAATTTACATTTTCATTAAGAAATTCAACTAACTTACAACTAATATTTATCCTATTCAAATACAATGGTAAACAATAATCTAATATATTTACACAACTTCTAACAGTTACAATTAAAGCTTCATTACAATATCTCAACCGTGTCCCCGTATCTTTGGCTGCTATAAATCTATGAATCTCACCAGGTAAACCATCTTGGAAAACATTTTCAGAGCATGTGTCACAAAACGGAAACTTACTGAGTACCTTTTGAACTACATATCCAGTAATGTAAGCCAAAAGGCCATCTTGACGAGATTCATTTATTTCAAAGTTGCTAGGCAACGGTGAAATATTCCAAATATCATGACATACTCGTCGGGTCCTAGTGTGAGACGTAAAATCACTTAAGCCTCGAAGAAGCTGTTTTGATTTTTCCGCTTCAACATTAGAAGATAATGAATGGAAGCGAGAGAAACTACCAACAACAAGGCTTTTAAAATATGTTCCAAACACAGAAGGTGTAGGATTTGTGTTTCTGATGCCATGTTGCCGAATTTGGCCAAAAAAAAGATTCAAGGGGATATATGATGGGAAATTTAGAAAGTAGTTCGGGACAGTCGATTGATCCAGAGGCTATTTTTGACAAGAATCGGCTATTTTACGATGCTTTGGTGATGTTTTTTTTGCATAATTGAGGATATTGATCAGTTTTAAGCGATGATACATGTACCCGATAAACGTCTTTTGTATATTTTCAATAATATATTAATATTGTACACGGAATTTCATACATAAGTGTTAGATGAAAGATGAAATTAGGCATCAAGGGTGCTATTATTTGATAACGTCGCTGCCTATTATGGAACGGCCGATAAATAACGGTATTCTATGATAACGGTGGAGCTTGATAACCACGATAGTAAACGTTAGGTTAAAAGTCCATCCCTAATAGTGACATTTGTAGTTATAAGTTGTGCGTATTTAGTGTATTCTTTGTTGTGCGTGTTACGCGTTTGGAATTTTCATCCGACTGCAAAAACAAAGGTAGAAATGTAGATAATTGTTTGGATACATTACTGACTTTACTTTTCCTATCTTTATTGAGTCTTGTGGTATTGATTTCGCGATCGGTTGGGCTGACAGTGGCTGGCAGTTATTAAAACGTTCGGTGCTCAAAGTGGTTGCAATTTATTTTAAAGTGGTCAATAATGACAATCCATTTGCGATAACAATGACAAAATAACAATTCTGTTAATATTTGCTACGATATAATAAGTGGGGGATTGTTCAGTTTTAGATTTCAGTGAAGTTAAACGCAATTTTCGTGTGTAGTATGTATAGGTTAGTTTTGTGACATTTACAAAGATCTATCAGTGTGTGTATCCATATTTATTTTAAATGACATTAGACTTAAAATATTATATATACAATCAATTCATTAGAGCATGACAATTGTTATTTACAAATATTTTTATATTGCGGACATCTATTTTTTTTTTTTTACAATACAAATAAAGTACAGTACAATTTTACTATTCTTTCAATCAATAAATTTGCCTTAATCCTTTATTATATTTCTCTCATGTAAAATGTTTCATACAGTGGTTGAAAGATAAGATACAACTTGTATCTTATTTTACGACCATTTTATGAAATATTTTACATGAGAAAATATGGAATATCGAAAATATATATATATATATATATATTTGAAATTCCCGCCGTTAATTTTTCGCTATAGTAAACACTCACACACAAGAGATGGCGCTCGGAAATTTTAATTTATGTGGTTCAAATTTTGATCAACTTGTTTGTATGGCGGCTTGCGTTCTTTAATTAGTGTATTCTATGATCTGTGCCTGACACTATCCACAGACTGAATTTCGCAAATGTAATGTTGAATCGCTTTACTTCGTTTAATAACGTGTTATTCTCTGATGAGGCGCACTTCCACATAAACGGACATGTTAATAAGCAAAATTGTCGCTACTGGAGTTGCGAAAATCCAAATCGTAAACATGAAAAGCCCTTACATAGCCCTAAAGTGACAGTTAGGGCGGCTATGTCAGCGCATAGGCCCTTACTTTTTTGAGGACGGCAGAGGTCGAGCGGTTACTGTTACTTCGCAGCGGTATGTGGCAATGAATCAAGGACTTTTTTACACCAGAGTTGCAGAATTTTTCAGGCTTCAATAGGCGGACCTGGTTTCAACAGGATGTAGCAACTGCCCATACCTCTAACACCGCTATTCCCGTAATCCGTCAACTTTTCCCTAATAAAGTGATCTCTCGAAGAGGAGATATTCCCTGGCCACCACGTACCTAGTCCGGATCCGACCCTTATGGACTTTTATCTTAAGAGTAAAGTGTACGAAACCAACCCGCGGTCAATTGACGTCCTGAAATAAAGTATCCGACGAGAAATGGCAAGCATTACAGAGCACAGAGCTTACTTGCCGCGAAGTGATGGATAATTTTAGACGTCGTTTACAGGAGTGCCGCGATCATAACGGACTACATTTAGATGATGTAATTTTAAAAAAGCAATTCCCATTCTACTACAATATAAAAACATTTTTTCAATTTATTATTAGTTTTTTTTAAATGTTTTTTTTACATTTCAAGGGACTTATGGGCCATCTTTATATACCTGTCAATAAGTTGGAGGAAATATTAGATTTGGATTAGATGTTTCACATGCATATTAAAATTCCCATAAGTTTCAACAAATTCTAAATTCATATTTGAATATAATAATTTTTGGTTAAAAATAAAAAATTACACTCACCCCTGGTGTACTCTAGAAGTGCCATCCAGGTGAATTCATCCAAATCAGTGGCCTCTCCTCCACTGACTTTAGGTTCCAAATATTCTCCACATACTCTAGTCCCAGGAAGTAGTGGGCTTGGACCAGTATTAGTAACAGGAGTATTTTTCCTTCGGCAACACACCTGTAGGCGTAATATTAACACTAAGTAAAAAATAATAAACAGAAATCATTCAGTTACTGTTGATAGAGAGAATGTATTTAGTACAGGGAATAGTTTCAGCACGCCGTTTTATGACCAATATCTTGCAGCTTTACTTAGCGGGCAGAGGTGAACCATTTGCTATTTATTGTATGCATTGGGAATGAAATTTAAATAAATAATCACAAAGTGGCTGGAAACATCGTCCAGGAGGATGTTAATAATAAAAGGATTATTAGCCATCCTATCTATTCCATCTGTCAAACGATAGTGGTTTGCTCACTAAGTTGGGCCTTGTACATGCGTTCCTATCTTCTGTCACACTTATATTTAAAAGAGTTCATACACCTATCTCACAGTATTGAATGTATTTTTAAATTAGTCCAGGATCTCTCCTATTGTATAGAAAAACAGATTACTTACCTTAATTTTTCCATTGTCATTGCTACATTGAGAAGCTCTGAGGAATGCTGCATCCGCTGGGGGAAGGGGGCGCTTTTGGATCATGGTTACCATCTCGGGACATGATGAAATTGGAACACAATTCCCCTCCAATTGATTAGGGTTTACACAAAATGAATTTTCTGTTACAAAAGAAAAATATTACAGAATATGCAATAAGCTTGGTAAATACCTAAATGAAATAAAATACATGTTGATAGCTGACCTTCTTGGCATTATTAGTTGCTGTGTTTGTCAAACAGATAATAAATAAATTTTATATGCTGGAATAAATTTGTAAGATATTTTATTTGTAGTTCTGTGATATTATATTGTCTCCAGCCCTCTGATCTTATCAGATAAGGACAAATGGATTTAAGTAAATGTTTAATTTATGTTTATTTAAATTTTGAGGTACCTATAAATATGGTTAGCATTATTTTTTGACAACATTATTTTGTTGTTTTACTATCAATAATGAACAAGGCGCAATCAAATATGTTTTAAATTAAATATATACCTATAAACAGCAATATTTTTTATGACAAATAGTTTATTTGCTCAAAACAACCGCACGTCTGTTATATAATTCTGAATATATTAAATGTCTTACGCGCATGTGATCCATCCAATACAAATCCTAAAATAATTGGGAAAAATAATTTGGAGAGGCTCCGAGCACAACACACACCGGACAGAAACATAGCTGAAGGAGAAGTGAAGTCAGAAATATTTATTCCTTACTACATTATCTTTAAACTTATCTTTTAAACAAAACATTATTAGTTTATAAGTACATAAAATAATAATAATTCCCAAATTATCAACATAAAATAAAGAGTAGAATTTGATAAAAATAACTTCCGTGTAACTTCTTTATAGCGAAGTCACTAGATCTCAGAGGAGAAAACTTCATTGTTACACTTGTACCAACATACTTACTGCTGAATTAGAAAAATGAGAAAAATTCGGCAACCTATAAATTCATGGGATGCTTGAAGTTCATTTTTTTTTGTGTCCCAGCATTTCCTCAGGTTACGTCATTATGTATTGTTTTAAGTACTGATTTAATTTTGTAATTTCTGAAAATATGCTGTAAATTTATAAAAAGTTTGTGTTCGTTTTTTAATTAAATGGTTTTGGCTATCAAACTAGTTGCTGACACTGCTGGAAGCAAATATTTTTCTTGGCCTTTGTGTATTTAGTTTCTCAATAATTTTTATGAATTGTGACGGACAGAAAAATATCTGATAAAGTACTTTAATCATCAACCATATGTGCACTTTTTGTCTTGGACGAACCGATAAACTAAACAACAAAGGTTTTATTATATACAAGGGAAATCTCATGTAGAAAAATTGTTGGGTTGCCGGCACATTGCTGCAAGTCGGACCTTTCAAGCAAATTTAAAGAACAAAAATCAAGGACAACTATCACGTGTGACGATTTAGCGAAACGTGGACATCTTTTGAATCTCAAAAACGTAACATGTTGTAATGCTTCCTATTCAAGCAACTTACAAAATGAAAAATAAAAAAACTACTTCAAAAAGTGATATTTCCCAGAAAAAAAATTATATGTAAAAATTGGACTTCGTTATAGTATGGAGTCTAATTTATGTGACAACTTGCTTTTAGTTCAATGTTAAAAAAAAAATTGAAAGAAGAAATTTGTTTTACAGAAGTGTGGTATTATCATAAATTTTCCGAAATAAAAAAGAAAACATCTGTAACATTTTATATAAACATGATTTTTTAAACAATTTAGTATTTTAATAAAAATTAGCTTACATCATAATAATATTTTATAATCATATATGTATTTGTTTCTTTCGATACAGGCTAAAGGCTATCATATAACAGAGGTAAATAAATTGATTAAAAACCAGAATTAATATTGTTTTTTTTTACATAACTAAATTATGAGTATGTAAAATTTATGTTATTGTTTTATTTGGATTTTAGAAATAAAAATTGTCAAAAAGAAAAAAAACATTAAGATGTAAAATGCTATCCTCGGCAAAGGGGTTTCCCAGTGGAAAATGCATTAAAAAATAAACCGAAACGAATTATAAATTAGATTGATAATAATATAATATGTAAAATAAATCATAATAAAATCACCTTTGTAGAAAAGTAATTTACGGTTATAATATAAGAAGGTTATTCCATGAAACAAATAAAAAGCATGATGTCAAGTGAATTTCCCAAGATCTCGACACCTACAGGTTATCGGTGGATAATTTGACCGCCAACATCAAACACATAACAAGTTCTGTCAAGAAACATAACAAGTTGATTAGTTAATAGTTTTACCTCGCTATCTACTTTTTTGTCCTACTAAACAAGAGATAAACTATATTTGTTTGCTCTACTCAACAGAAATAATGATCATGAAGATTTGGGTGGAAAAATAAAAATAGTGCTGTGTTTAAAATAGCAATAAATTATGTTCATGTTTCATTTTAAACGTTTTGAAACAAGTAGGTATTTTAATATAAAATAAATAAAAATATCTGTATGAGTGATTATTTAAAAATAATTCTTCTTTTTCTTTTACCACGTTATTCACTCATATCGATGTCCATCGTTCTAAAAGACGTAACTTGAATTTGTGGATTTTATAGGAGACGACTTTCAGGGATCAAAATTAATATTGCTGGGATGAATTTACTGTATCAAAATAATTTGGAAACCGGCAAAATATACAATTCAAATTTTATATTTTAACGCTAGATTTTCCAAGAAAGTCGTATCCTGCAAAATAAACAATTTGAGATATGCCTTTTTGAACGAAATACTCCTATGTGAAAACCATATCGACGGTTGAAAGGAAAAAGTTACGAAGTGATGTAATGTGTGCAAGGGAAAATGATACCAAGTGACAAAGTAATACTATGTCACTTAGTAACATTTTCCTTTGCATGTGTTATGTCGCTTGGTAACTTTTTCCTTTCCACCGTCGATATTAAAATAAAAAATGTTTTATATTGTGACATATTTCACGACAGTGGGGCGGGGCTTCCTTTGGGAAACCACTTTCTAGGCTAACAATTAACTATCTACTTTAACAGAATGTTATACATAGTATGATTGTTCATATTATACCGACATATTTTAAATTGTCAAATTAAAAAACCTAATATTTGTCCGGGGAAAGGAATATAAAAGATTTCGGTATTTATAATAGTTTATAATTTTTAATTTCATAGTCTTAATTAAACATTGAGAATATAAAACAATCAATTTCAAAATGAAATTGCAGTATCTTATTAAAAGCAGTAGGCAGTAGATTTGGTTGGATGCCTGCTGGATGTGGTGTCTATTAGACTACCCAACAGGCATGCCACTAATTGCTAGAGTTTTATCCCGTGTTTCTCACTCCGTAAAGATGACCTCGTAAGAATGATCTTCACTTCTCAGTCATGTGAGGAAAAATCCCTAGGCTAAAATGGAAAGTGAGTTGCACAGAAAGAATAAGCGGATGTACTTACAGTTTTACAGTTTATTAGGACTGAGTTTACAATATTGAAACTTAACTAAACTTAAACTATTAAATAACGGAAGATACTTAAAACTAAACAAATGAAATGCAATTTATAAAGATTGGAAAAATGAAGTTAATTTACGACAATCACTTTTTTGGTAAAAAGGGACGTGTAGCACGGAAGATAGACCAAATGTTTCTCAGCGGTCGGGCCTGTGGTATAGTGATATATTTCAAACTATGAATTATACTTGATATCTTTTAGTACTTACTTAAGATTCATTAATATGTTTAGATGGTGGTAAATTAACCACACCAAAATAATGCAACAATATTTCTGGTATGAATTATTAGCGTTCATAACTCCTGCAGGCAAAAAGATGTACAGTATTATAATAATGAGTTCATACAAAGAACGCAGTCGCAACACAATTTCATTGATTCAACCATTTTAACAAATACATATTTATATATCTAGACTAAAGCGTCAAACCAGAAAGTAACTTTAATAATATCCAGGTAGTTGTTTTATTCTATGTGCATAGAAATATGTTCTGACAAAGTGTTCAATCAAATTTTGACAAGTACACGCGAGAACAGTAGGTATAATTACTTTTAAAGCATTAACATTATCCAGAAATTATAGTTTAAAAAGGCCGATCTTGATATTAAAGCTAGAGTCATGGCCAAATTCATAATTTTGTGGGCGTGCAGGCAGAAATCACTAACTCCAGAAACACTGTTTTGAGATGATCAATGTTTGTGTTTTTACTGTGCAAGAGTGGTCAAATTTTCACTTTCAAAGCATTACTAAATAAGTGGAGAAAGTTACTTTTGAGTGTTGAATTTTGTTACTTTTTCTAAAAATTGAGATTCAAGTGAGAATATTGTTAAACTGGAGGTAGTAGTTTCGCCTGTACGCCCACGATTTGTTAAATACAGAACATAATCAGGTCCCAGCTTAGATACATTTTACGTCGACGATTTTCAATCTAAGACTTTTCAACAACTTCAGATCTCAGCCGTTCGGCCAAAGCTTTTCTCAACTGGAGCGAGGAATCCTGTGTCCCTGTTGGCTGCTCTCCTGATAAAACCAAACGGGCGCTATGGGAGGATTTTGGGCGTGACTGATTAAACGATACATCTTCGTCGGAGTCCGCGAGCTGTTTCTCACGGATTTGTTTCTTGAGTGCTAGAAGCTTATCCCTCTGCAGTTTGAGATATTGTTGACGTTGTTCTATGTCCTGAAAGAAATTCAATCAAGGCTATTAAAAAAAATTATGGATTTACATACTTGAATGTTTAAAATACAGAAATATGTTTGTCAGTAAAATTATAAGTAGTTGTTAAAAGCCATTGGTCATTATAAAATATGTAGAGGAGAAGAGTTGGAAAAAGTGCGACAATTTTATTTAATTTTATCCTTTATTCATTAGGTACAACACTAAGCATATAAAGAGAGAAGAAGTTTAAAATTTAAAATGACTTTTGGTGATCTCGCAGTTTCTTAAGTATTTCATTTTGGACTTACTTCTTTTAAAGGCTTAATTACTGCAACAGGTTCATTATTCCTAATGCTATCACGTGATGTTCCGGCAATTTTTTCAGTTTTCTGTTTCGATTTTATAAACTCCTTATTGGTATCAGCTTCTTTGCTAACTACATGTTTCTGAAAATTGTCCAGAGCAGACATAAGTGATTCCTTTTCTTTGTGGATATCATCAATGGACGGCTCAAGTTCAATAGCACTTTCTTCTAAGGTTCCTTTATCTTCCGCTTCTTCCAGACTCAACCTTTCAAAAAAATTGGAAAAGGGATTGAGAATAATATTTTTTGGTATAACTTTCAATGCGGGCTAATAAATAAAAAAAACTAAAACAAAAGTTTCCATTGTAAGATTAGAAGGATAAGTACTAGATACTAGAAGGGAGTCAGATTAGAAATAATTATAGTAGATATTTAATTATATTCTTATTCTTCAATAATATTTCATTTTATCCAATGATTTCACTTCATAACTAACTAACTAACCATCACGCCATTTCCCCGAAGGGGTAGGCAGAGAGGATAGAACGCCACACCACTCTGTCCTGGCATACTTCTCTTGCTTCCTCCACATTCATACATCTTCTCATGCAAGCACGTCGATTATTCCAACTTCTTACATGCCCACTTTCAAGCACTAGTTTTACTTGATCATGCCATGTCTTTCTCGGCCTTCCTCGACTTCTACATCCTGGCACAGTGGAATCATATTTTTTTTTAGCCGTTCTTTCATCATCCATTCGCTCTACATGACCGAACCAACGTAAAAGACCTTTCTTAATTTTGTCGATAATGCTTATCTCAGCCTTGCATTCTGCTCTAATTTCAACATTAGTGCACCTATCATACATAGTTTTACCACACATTCGCCTGAGAGATCGCATTTCAACTGCATTCAATTTACTTTCATCCTTATTTTTCCAACTCCATGCTTCGCTTCCATACATAAGGGTTGGTACCAGAACTCCATTATGCACTGCCAATTTAGCCTCTTTTGATAAGCACTTCACTTTCACTTCATGCCGGATATTATTACAGATAACTAACTTCAGATCAATAAATTTGATTTTGGCTCTGTTTTACACTTCATAGGTAAATAATGGTTGTTAAAAAACTTTTTGATCCATCAAATTAATGTAAAATTCACTGTGAATTCACCACCTTTTATGGCAATCTTCTGATTTTAAATTGAATCCGTTTACCATAGATACTACTTCCAGATAGTTTTTTTTTTTTTTAATAATAAAGAAAAAATATTTTACTGTTTGACTTGTTCCATGATGACAGCATCCTGGTCATCTTCCTCTGGAGTGAGGTTCCGATTATGGGTGTAGGAGTTAGGGACTGTTCCACTACGTTGTTTCTATCAATTCAAGCGCCTAAAACAACAGCATTCGTTATGTTTGGGATTGATTTCTCACATCATTGCATGTAAAATGTTTTGAGGAAAGGTGAAAAAAAAGTTTTACTATACTTATTTTAATGTTTGGCCTGTCATAAAAATATAAATACATTTATTTCACATAAATCCTACTTTTCATGATATGCAGAGCTGAAAAAACCGAGTTTTTATCGAGGTACATTTAAACCAATTTTGTATTTTTTCAGACGAGTCATATTTTACGTACAACAATGAAAATAAAAATTGGATATTGCACACATGTCAATTGTCTGGTATCAAATTAAAGGAAAAAAAAGCTTACCTAAAATATGTAAAAATAAAAAAGTTATTTGCAAAATATTATTCTCCTATAGTTCAAAATTCCGATAATTTCAGGATGGCAAAAAAATATAGGTACAAAAGCAAATAGAGTAGTAAAGATTTTAACAAATTGTTTGTGTAATTTAATTATATTGCTTTTCTCATACTTATAAACAGGTAATTTGAAAATATTTGTCTAGCAAACTGAACAATCGATCTACACATTATGTGCATAGTGTATGTCCATACTACCAGAGTGTAAATAAATTAAAACTTCACAAAGACTATTGGCCGACCACTATTTTACTCCGTAAAATCAATTAATAGTTTTAGTTAGCTCTCACAAACTAATTCATGAATTTTTAAGGAAGTCAAATTAGCTTTTATTTAAGTAAGTCTTACCTGAATCTGCAGTTCTACATTTCTCTGCGCCATCATCCTTGTGAATATATTGTAGTCATTAGCTGCCCATATCTGCTGGAACAGGCGCTGGTGGAAGTGAAGAGGCAGCCCGCCGCCCTCCCGAGACAGCTGACACGCGTCTTCAAACTGCTCCGGAGTAAATCCCCATATCCTCCATGTACGAACCAAGCATGAGGTCTACCTGTCATCACACAGACTTTCAAAATCACAACTCCACACTCCACTCATATATAATCAGTACAACGCCAAAGTTGTATTAGCCTTATACATTACAAACATGTAGGTTTACTCAGTAACTTAATATAAAAATATTTTTAATATTGCATATGAATTCATATTTCACAGATAATCGCAATTTATGTTTAACGTGTTTGCAACATGTAAAATATATTGTAATTTTGTGACAAACTTTAACATGATTTTTCAAACACAAATCAATATACTAGTAACTTACTAAGTTTTTATACTCTTCGTGGATGACAGTGTATTCTTGTTTGTTAGGAATTTCTCCATTCTCCAAAGGTTCAAAGGCTAAAACCAATAAATTGATACATTCAATACAAATTACAAATCAAAGCTTTAGGTACTTACTTGAAATAAATTAAAAAACTTACCCAAGTTACGTTAAAAATGAGAAAAATTACCAGAGCCGTTCTTTCTACCACCATTTTTGTTTACAATGCATTTGAGAACAATAAAGATTTATGATAGAAAGAAAAAGCATATTTTTACAATGATATTAATGTATACACTTTTTAGTACGTATTTTAGGTATATTAAAAATAATTCCTTTTTTAATTAATGCTGTTTTTCTTCCAGACCAGCAAAATATAAAAAACCTAGTTTTAATGCTTCCATGGTAGTTACTTTATAATATAAAGTAAAACAAAATGTATAGAACACAAATTATTAGACACACTATTAGAGAGTATTATTTATTACTAAAATGTATACAATAATCTGTGAAGGTGAGTTTAAAAGAAAATTGTGTAATTTAGATTGTTTTTTTAAAATGGATTGTAGGAAAATGAATATGGATTCAAATAATCTTGGAATACCAGGACTGGTATCAGGTATCACCAATAAGTGTCGGTAAAATACATATATGTCATAATATAATAATATAAATATAATATATTATGACATATATGTATTTTACCGACACTTATTGGTGATACCTGATACCAGTCCTGGTATTCCAAAGATTATTTGAATCCATATTCATTTTCCTACAATCCATTTTAAAAAAACAATCTAATTACACAATTTTCTTTTAAACTCACCTTCACAGATTTATTGTATACATTTTAGTATACATCAATTAAGATTAAAGAGATTTAACTTTTTAGAAAGATAAAGGCAAAATATATATTTGTCAACACATTTAATAATGATCCGAATGTTTAAACAGAACTATACAGTTGTATAGGCAATTTCCATGCCCATGAAGTATTGAATTACTTAATTATAGTGATTTGTTCTGGAATGTTCAATACAATAATTTGATTAACGAAATAGATCTTTAAAACAACACTTCATCCAATTGGCACGCAATCATTCTCACTGCACCACAATGGTAGTTTATTCCATTTTGCTATCTTTTAAATTTTTCACTGAATAGTATTTAGAAATTTCATTGTATGTTACCCCTAATTTGAGGACATACCCACTCAAAATATTATGATATACATAAAACTGTCATTAGCTCCACAAAAACATGTAACTTTTTATAATGCACACAGCGCGTTTAAAATATAAAAGCATTTTAAAGGAATCAACTGAAGACGAAAAAGTATTAAATATAAAATAATACTACTATCTGTTGACGATAGTACCCGCACATACTTAGGCTAATTTATTTTTAAAACAAGCAGCATATTCTGTGGCTGATAAATTTTTAAGTATTCTTTATGTTATGATTTTGTAATTAAGACACAATTTTCTGTAAATATATTCATACTTAGAGATTTTTCTTCTATAAAAGTCTGCAGAGGTGCATTCCACACAGGGCCGTGCAAAAACCCAACCAGCGAATCAAAAACCCATGCTGACTCTTCGGGGTTTTCCATTTTCAAAAAAAAGCTGTTTATTTACTATGTAAATCAGAGGAAATCACCCAGTCAAATTTTGTTACAATCACCAATCACTACAGATTTTACAATAATTGTGAGATTGTTTGCGTGCTGTAGTCATGGAAACCATTAGACAAGATTGAAACATATGAACAACAGATATTATGTTGATGTTGTCTTCTATTCTAATTTTTAATAGAAACATTATGGTGCTTTGTAGATAATATGTGTGTTTTCAAAGCAAACTTATACAAAATGTGATACTTTTAGTGGAATGTTACAAAAATATTGATCTATAAGAGTATTAAGGCATAAACCAACATTTTGTAATATGAGAGCTTCGTTATATGTTATATTTGAAGTTGAAGAGATCGACTTATTAACTATTTAAATTTTTCTTTTGTTGCTATTCGATTATTTTATGCTTAAAATATGATTAAGTAAATTGACATCATACTGCTACGGCAATTATCAATATATCGACATGCAGATACAGGTGGTACGAGCTTTTGTACCTGTACTCTGTATCTACATGTCTAATTTTTTTGTGAAATACGGACTTCTTCAGATTGTAAACTTCAGTGTGACATTCAAAATATCATTCAATGAAAAAAAAATTAAGGAAAACTTCATTGAATGATATTTTTGAATGTAACACTGAAGTTTAATACAATCTGAAGAAGTCTGTATTTCACAAAAAATTAGACATGAAGATACAGATTTTTTTTTTCTTCCTGAATTAATTTTTTTTAATTTTATTAAAGCTTTCATATAATAAGTACCTACCGCAGATTAAGTAAAATTGGGTGAATTCTAATTAAAATACGTTTTTTTATTTTGTTTTCTTTATGAATAGTATTAATTTGACAAAATAAATTATATTTGATAATAATTTGCAAAATTAATTCGAAAAAAAATCAGCTTCTTAATAAATTTTCTCGAAAACTATGGGTCAAATAAAATTAAACAATTCTACAAAATCAACTCCAAATATGATGTAGATTCACAGGTTTCCCGCTTGTACATCGAGTTTTGTTGCACAGAGTATATTTCTATTTCTTTGTACAGTTTGTCTCATATATTATGTTAATTGGGTTGTTCCCGATAGCATGAATATCCTTGAAAACGTTATAAATATTTAAAGTATATTTTTACAATTCCAACGATATAAAACACAATGATGATCAAAAATGTTGTTTTCATTTATAAATTTATGTTTTAAAAACACAAAATTACGAGTGACTTTTAACGCCCGTTATTGGCTTATGACGTCATACCCGTCCATTATAAAAGGCGGGAAATTCATTACGAAGTCAGCGCCCATATTGATGTGACATCACACCGCATGCGCGCCAAATGGAGGATTTTGCGAGCGATTTGAAAAAGCGCTATTTCAAAAAATTCATGACATCGTAAAAAAAAAATTAAAAATCCCTTGATATTGTAATTTTTCAATCAATTTTTTGAAATAAAAAATAGAAAATCTGAAAGAACCCAATTAATTAAGAATGCCCGTAATTTTGTTAATATTTTTTAATGAAACTAAACGTTGAAATGTCTAGTATTTTTTGGTAAAGATTTAAATTATAAAATTATGTTATTGTTGGCTTTTGCAAATTTAATAGTGTTAAAAAAACTCGTAAACGAGTGAAGGCTTTAAAAATTGTGTATTTTAAAATTATGTGTGATATCTCGCCCAGTACATATTTTGGTACTGAGTGAGATATTACAAAATTTGAAAAAGAGAATAGCACCTCTACCACCTGCAGAAATATTACTATCTTGGGTTTAATGCAATCCTTGAAAATCCTAAGAAATCTTCTGTTCCTTTTTTAATTATGTACAGAGCTAGTAAGATTTTCTTCTCTAAGGATTTTGAGCTCCACACTAATTTAATGCATGAGAATCACTCCTTCCAGCATCTGGAGTCATTGGATATTTGTGTTCCATTTTCCCTCGGACTGGACGTCCATTGTTGACAGTCTGATGCAGTTTGCATCAGAACTACAGGTGTACCCAGATGCACGGGAACTGGTGGCCGATTGCTCAGCTTGGAATCCATACATGTTCCACATAATATTGTAAAACACGGTTGGTTTCTTGTTTAAAAGGTTTATTTTCACAAAACAGCTAACAGAGTCGACTAGTCGATCCTAGGGTCGTGAGAGTGTGTGGGGGTCCAAACCACCGGCTGCATCTTCCTGTTTCTCGGCAACATGGCGGACATCCGGCTCCTTCGCATTGGCCGCCTGGTACATGCCAGTATTGCCATGTTACAATATTTATCAATTAAAAACATCAATGTTTTTCGACCATACACATCCCATTGAGTTTACAGATGTTTAGCACACATGGACATTGTGAAAGTTAATTGCAGCTTTACACAAATACAGATCAGGCTGCCGCTGCAGGGAACCCAACAGTTCAGAGCGCCATTCTCTATTATCAGAAAAATCTTTTTGTAGAACAAGCATTGTTGGCTTTGCACAACATACTGATCTGACTGGCTCAGTCTCTTGCGACGCTGCATCTCTAGCTGGCAACTGTATATTGTATCATGTTTTTATTTTATTGATCGCACAAAGTAACTATTTACTGAAGCTGCTATTACAAATTAGATGAAGTTAAGTGTTAAAAGATACTCAGTTTTAAAAAGATCTTTATACTTATAGGATTTTTTTCCATTGGTAAGAATGGCAACTTCTAAGCTTTTTTGTAATCGCAGCTCAGAAAAGTTAAAGATTTAAAATAATAACAAAGATATATTTTACCAAGATTTATTATTAAATAACATTTGTGTTGTGTATAATAGGTGAAAAATTTGCAAGAAAAACAGTTATCTTATACATAAAAATATTTTTCACATTCCTCCAGATACTCTAATTATTCATGTCAGGAAACCACATGCATTTTAATTAAAACGCTACTAGTTCTACATAGGTTAATTATTATAAAAACCATTTTATTTTATTATAAAGACGCGTTTTGTCAGAGTACATTATCAAAAAATTAAGAATGTTCGTTGACAGTAAGAATTATCAATTCCAGTTCAGAGCCTATCAGACTAATTAAGTTTTAAAATTATTTGAATTATAAAAATAATCCTAGTCATAAGAAATAGAGTCGCAAGGACATAAAAAATAGTCATCCAGGTCATTAGGGTTCATCAGATGTAATAATCCAGGTCATCAGAAGTAGTCATCCAGATCATCAGAAAGCAGTCAAACAGGTCATCAGAAGCAGTCATCCAATAGTCATCTAGGTCATCAGAAGTACTCATCCAGATAATCAGAAGTATTAGTCCAGGACATCAGAAGTAGTAATTTAGGTCATCAGAAGTAGATATCTATCTAGGTATCGGAAGTAGTCGCCAAAAGTAATCATCAGGTAGTCACCAGACGAAATCGTCAAATCATCAGAGACATCGTCCAGGTCAAAAGAGTTAGTCGTCCAGGTCATCCGAAATATTCCAGGGCTTAATAAACATTTTGGTTTTCAGAATTCATCCAAGAAAAATAGATACATCTGGAATATCGGAAAAATAATGGACTTTGATATCAGGAATAATCCAAGACACGACATCCGAGTAAACTGGGTCAACAAATATAATCTATAAGATTTTGTTTCAGGTCGTAGGAGCAGCAAGCTACTCACAAGTGGACCTTACGAATCTCTAGTCCCAGGAAATGCTTCAACTTTACTTCAAATCTAGGTTATCTGGATTACTCAATGCCATAATCATTTTCAGGTTTCAAACGATAAGTCCAGGTCATCAGTCCTCATCAAATGGTCACCGCTGCAGCCGCTGTCCAGAGAAACCCAGGTCATCAGTCACTGGTCCCCATCCAAATGCTCGTCGTTGCTGCTGCCGCCGTCCAGAGAAGTCTAGGTCATCAGTAATCGGTCCCAATCCATGTACTCGTCGCTGCCGTCCAGAGAAGTCCAGGTCACCAGTCACCGGGAAAGTCTAGGTCACCAGTCATCAGTCCCCATCCAAGTGCTCGTCGTTGCCGCTGCCGCCGTCCAGAGAAGTCCGGGTCATCAGTCCCCATCCAAGTGCTCGTCGTTGCCGCTGCTGCCGCCGCTGCCGCTGCCGCCGCCGCCGTCCGGGAAAGTCTAGGTCATCAGTCATCTGTCATAATCGAAGTACTCGCCACCTCTACTGTCAGAGAAGTCCAGTTCATCAGTCATCAGTCCTCTTCCAAGTGCTTGTCGTTGCCGCTGCCGCTGTCCAGAGAAGTCCGGGTCATCAGTCATCAGTCCCCATCCAAGTGCTCGTCGTTGCCGCTGCCGCTGTCCAGAGAAGTACGGGTCATCAGTCATCAGTCCCCATCTAAGCGCTCGTCGTTGCCGCTGCCGCCGTCCAGAGAAGTCCGGGTCATCAGTCATCAGTCCCCATCCAAGTGCTCGTCGTTGCCGCTGCCGCTGTCCAGAGAAGTCCGGGTCATCAGTCATCAGTCCCCATCTAAGTGCTCGTCGTTGCCGCTGCCGCCGTCCAGAGAAGTCCGGGTCATCAGTCATCAGTCCCCATCCAAGTGCTCGTCGTTGCCGCTGCCGCTGTCCAGAGAAGTCCGGGTCATCAGTCATCAGTCCCCATCCAAGTGCTCGTCGTTGCCGCTGCCGCTGTCCAGAGAAGTCCGGGTCATCAGTCCCCATCTAAGCGCTCGTCGTTGCCGCTGCCGCCGTCCAGAGAAGTCCGGGTCATCAGTCATCAGTCCCCATCCAAGTGCTCGTCGTTACCGCTGCCGCTGTCCAGAGAAGTCCGGGTCATCAGTCATCAGTCCCCATCTAAGTGCTCGTCGTTGCCGCTGCCGCCGTCCAGAGAAGTCCGGGTCATCAGTCATCAGTCCCCATCCAAGTGCTCGTCGTTGCCGCTGCCGCTGTTCAGAGAAGTCCAGGTCATCAGTCATCAGTCCCCATCTAAGTGCTCGTCGTTGCCGCTGCCGCCGTCCAGAGAAGTCCGGGTCATCAGTCATCAGTCCCCATCCAAGTGCTCGTCGTTGCCGCTGCCGCTGTCCAGAGAAGTCCAGGTCATCAGTCATCAGTCCCCATCTAAGTGCTCGTCGTTGCCGCTGCCGCCGTCCAGAGAAGTCCGGGTCATCAGTCATCAGTCCCCATCCAAGTGCTCGTCGTTGCCGCTGCCGCTGTCCAGAGAAGTCCAGGTCATCAGTCATCAGTCCCCATCTAAGAGCTCGTCGTTGCCGCTGCCGCTGTCCAGAGAAGTCCAGGTCATCAGTCATCAGTCCCCATCTAAGAGCTCGTCGTTGCCGCTGCCGCCGTCAGAGAAGTCCAGGTCACCAGTCATCAGTCCCCATCCAAGTGCTCGTTGTTGCCGCTGCTGCTGTCCAGAGAGGTCCGGGTCATCAGTCCCCATCTAAGAGCTCGTCGTTGCCGCTGCCGCCGTCCAGAGAAGTCCGGGTCATCAGCCATCAGTCCCCATCCAAGTGCACGTCGTTGCCGCCGCCGCCGTCCGGGAAACTGTAGGTCATCAGTCATCTGTCATAATCAAAGTACTCGCCGCCTCTGCTGCCAGAAAAATCCAGGTCATCAGTCATCGGTCACCATCCAGAGAAGTCTAGGTCATCAGTCATCTGTCACCATCCAAGTGCTCGTTGTTGCTGCTGCCGCTGTCCAGAGAATTCCAGGGTATCAGTCATCTGTCCCCAACCAAACACTCGCCGCCGCTGCTGCTGCCTCCGCTGCTGCTGCCTCCGCTGCTGCTGCCTCCGCTTCCGCTGCCACTGCCGCTGCTGCCGCCGTTCAGAGAGGTCCAGGTCATCAGTCATCTGTCCCCATCCAAACATTCGCCGCCGCTACTGCCGTGGTTGCCGCTGCTGCCGTGGTTGCCGCTGCTGCCGTGGCCGCCGCCGCTACCGCCGTCCAGAGATGTCCAGGTCACCAGTCATCCGTCCCCCATCAAAGTGCTCGTCGTCGCCGCTGCCGATATCCAGGCCATCAGTCATCAGTCCCCATCCAAGAACTAGCCGCTGTCTCCTCTGTCTAAAGAAATCAATGCCACCATTCATTAGTCCCTTGCATAATCTTCATTCACACAAGGTTATTGTTTAGGCTATGAGTCACACCTTACCGAGAAACTGCCGCTGTCCTTCAAAATATTCCTGCCACTATCCAACCATGAAGTGTACCACCAGATATTCCTGGACACCCAGAGATCGGTCTCCCAGCCACAGCATCTCCAGTTTTTCCATTATATGTGTTCTTAACATCTCAGGTCATTACATCCAACTTTAATAAAGCTCACCAGCGTATTGTGCCACCAAGTGTCTAGGTCAACAAATACACCAGGAGGAATTCGTCATAAGCAGTGTTCCTAAACACATTCGATATCTTGATATCTGTAGATTTCCCTTTTGTAGATTGTTCGTGGACCATTTAAATTTTTATCAAGTTTTACACTACCTACCTAAAAGCATAAATAAACAAATCGACCCCCAAAAATATATAAGGTTCACGCACACATGCTCCCCATAACACATAGCACTAATGCAAAGTACAAAATATCGCACAACTACAATACCAGAATAGTATTTACCTTTTTTTACTTTACACATACAATAAAGCAAACCATATCACCCTTAGTTTGACGTCTAGAATAGTGGCAAGCACATCTTGTGAGGATAAATTTTGGCAAGCATTGATGAGATAAATATCAGCCACAGCAGTGTGTTTAAGTGCTATCCATGATTTATTTTTACGAAGCTTAATGCACCAACGCTTTTCAATTAACAATACGTGACATTCCTAAAATACGTTTTCAAACATCACAGTAAGAGAATTTCCAAGAATGTGTAAACAGTCTTAGAAGTGCATTCTCACAAAGCAAAGCAAAACAAGATATTTTTTAGAAGAGCAAGTTCCATACATCCAAAATAGCAGAAAAACCTAAAAAGGAACAAGCCCACGCTTGTGCTATTTTCGCCTCAAATGCCATCTTGATTTAGGGCGTCGTCAATCACACATGCTCTATAAGGGCACACTTCAAAATCGCCAGCAACACAGCGCACAAAAGTAGCAGAATATTTTTTTACTTTTAAAGTTATGTCGCTTTCTTGTGAAATAATATTAATGAAAATAGTGATAATTTGGTATGTGTCCACTGCTTCTTAGATGATGCGCCATATCCAGAAAGATCTAATATGTGAAACTAGCATAATATTCTGAATATCTCTCAACAGCTCTTTTACAGATTTTCTTTCCAATTAGAATGCAATTATAACGTCCCACATTCTGATGGAGCTAACACCATTATCAGCAACCAAGATTAGTTTTCACCCGCTTCAGAATAATCTACAAGACTACAGGAATAAATGATCTCTTCTTACTTCTTAATTTTAGAGCTTTCCTCCAATCATAAACTAACAGCTATTGCAGAGCACAGCAATAAGTTCTAGTAAGCATTTTCGACTTCCAAAGCAGGTGGAGGCTTCCTAAAACGGTGTAAAGACAGTAAGTTAGTTTTACCACTTGCTTCTAAAGTGCCAAGGTTTCCGAAAAACAAAAAACTGCTCACCGAAGCATTCTCATAAATCCTTCAGAGTAAATATTCAGGATCTTCAAGTGGCAGGATACCTCTGCTCCTCAGCATTGTAGCAGCCCAGAAGAATCTGCACCTGTTAAAAAGTTAGCCACACCAGTTGCACGTCTTTTTTTTGCAACTCCTTGCAATTTTTTTTTTTGCAACTGTTCATTGCCAAATTTTTTGCAATGAGTCACTCGTTTTTTTTATGACAGTGTTGCCCAATTTTTTGCAACTAATGATTGATCGCCTTTATTTTTTGGCGACCAATGTGGCTTTTTTTTCTTGATTGCAGGAACAAAATGAAGACATCAGTCCCAGCTTCTTGGAGTGCGCAGTCACCCCAACTCTGCCACCATTCTTCCACAGTCCGTGAATACCTCAATCCAGAATGTTTACCACCCATGGTAAAAATCTTAGAGAACCTCTTTAAATGAATATTACTTTTACCGCCATACACCAACTTCACAATCACACGAGTTTCACTTATTAGATAGATTACATTGCTATAGTAAATGATCCAACCATCACAAAAATTATCCTTAGATTATCTTGAGTAGTCAATCCTTTAGATTTAGATGGTCAACCTCTAGGGTTTGGACTTTAGACTTCACCAGGAACAGACCAGTAAATTTTCTTTTAGCAACTTCAATCTTGTTAAATTATACAGTTAGTCATGTAGACGCAGAAAACTCTACGATTATATTTAAGTTCGGTCAATGGGCATTTGCTGCTAATGTGGGGTTTGCTAAAAAAAAAAATACAACGCTACAAGCAGCAAGGCTGCTGCTGTTAACCTAACGATTTTTATTAAAGCTACCAGAGTAGCTCAGGACAAATTAGAAAAGCTTGTTGCTATATTTTTTGCAACAAGCTGTAATTTTTTTATTCACTTCTTTCTTACATTGCTTGTACAAAATGAGTTTACAAGTACAAAAGATAAAATTTCACAACAATCGATAACTTAATTTTGGATAGTCTTACTTGAACTCACTTCATATAAATATGTAATAATTTGAACATAAATGTACAAAAACAAATTCCACACTTTACAGCATTGTAAACCGTCCAAAACAGGCCACTATACACCGCATTGAAGGTACTATTCCATTAAGTAAAGGACTCTTCGGTGAGGTGAACACAACCCCCCTGCCCACAGTCGTAAGGCTAACTTATGTCTCAAATGTATTATTCCAGGTAATTGTACTGTTATTGAGTGGTGTAATATTCTTTAGTGATCAATAAAAATATTAAATAGCTGAAAAACAATACACTTAATTAGAACGAGCCTTCTTTAAAATCTGCCACAATCGCTATTGAACCAATCAGCCTATTGAGCTTACCTTCAAATAATATATTACGGGCTTTGTCGTATAACGCCAAAGTAATAAATTGTCTCTTTAGTGTATGGATTTTTCAGTTTGTGTCTTAAGTACTGCATTTTTAAAATCCCAGTATATTTTGAAATCCAAGGATTTATTTTTTCTTTATATATACTCCCACTCGAGCTGTTGTAACTTATACGTTGGAAGAGGTAACTCCGTACTGGTGGCTTCATTTCACAATCTTTTTCAGGCAGAGGGTAAGAAGTCAAGCAGCTCCAAGTAGACAGTCTCTTCCACTAACTTGAAGCCAAATTATCATCACAGCAATTCCGTAAAAGAAACTATACTGCCTTTGTAATCTGCGACTAAAATGTATTAAGGGGCCCTAATACCAAATGCGTTTGGTATGAATATGCGGTTTTAAGGCTAATAGATAACGAGTTTACCTTCCCCACATGCAAAGGGAAATGTTCAAAAAAAAGAAGAAAAGTACGTTACTTTTATACACCTCAGGACTAGGCAGGGATGTACCACCCCCGGGGTTTGCAGCCCGGCGCAGGCTTCACGCAAGCCGACCAGGAGGCAGACACCACACCGCGCACGCTCCCTCTTCCTTTCATCACCCCACAGTGTAGGTTGGAGAACCTGCGATAACTTCAAACTCTACTGTTTTATTATGGTTTTCATCCGCATCTTATTTAACTGAAGGTATTGCCACACCTGTAATCTTTCACAAGAACATCGCCGGCGGGGACACGCCCCATTATGGACAAGCCAAGTATCTTCGAGTATTTACATGTTGACCTACTGCTGATATTCCTAATGTCGCTTACTGTCTGTAGTATTCCCAATTAATCCATGGTAAACACATCGCACTAAATCACCAGGTTACACAGCACCATCGACCGTTGTACTTAAAAGTATTTATTCAGCACGCATCCTATTTTTTTTACACCTGAAAGCATTTTTCCAAAAAGACATGGCCCAATACGGGCGTTAACATCTCGAGCCTTCAGAGGCTAACCAACTACTAAAGTCAAACAAAATACTTGCAGACTTACTTCTCGCGGAATACCTAACTGGTTTGTGTTGTGCGCGATCTCATAGCTACGGCCAGTGGCTACATACGGGGCTTATTTAGGTGCAGTTACAGCGCATACAACTTCTGCTTCTGCAAATAAGAGGGGACGCTGCTAGGCGCAGACTAGCGGGCCAAGAACACCGGCGTAAAAATTCTATACAGTATTTTTATCCACAATTCAGCCCAGTATCTGCTAGTACAGGCGAAAGTTTCTCATCTATAACTTATTTTGTTAATCTATGGAGATTGACCGCTCGAGAGGTTTCGACTTAAGTGTGAGGTGTGGCTTCTGTAATAAAAAAGCATAACACGTCGTGTTCCATTTGGAACAAAAAATATTTACGAGAAAGTTAACAGAAAAAAAAAGTCAATCATTACTCCGCCTTACGAGATCTGGTTATCCAAATTCCGTTTTTTTCCTTGTTTTTTCACTCTGTAATAAAATCTGTTTTACAGGTTGTCAAAAATAACTTTGTTCTTTTATTCTTGTTAAACGGCACGTTTTACTTATTGTTGCGACTGGTGAAGACATACATCAAAATATTTGCAATCCCATTTGTGTCATATTTCCCTGAAATAACAAACAGAACAGACTATGTCCCTTTTAGGGGACAATACGAAAGGCAAGAGATGTGTAAAATAAATACATAGCTCACTAAATCGCATGACGTTAATGTCCTCAACGCTATCTGTTTGGTGGCTTGAAGAAATATTGTTTTGTGCGAGGTGATCTTCCATACGACGACACAGACGACACATCTTTCGACCTGAAACAGTCTAATATGTTCCGACCTCTCGATAGAGGTGCAATGCTGCTTTCCTTATCTCTTCGAAATAGTACTTTAGTCCGAAATTTTGTTCCATGGTAATTTATTCAGTACATTCAATGTTCTCCCTTATAGAAATCTTTGTAGAAACCTGTTAGAAATGGTAACTTAAGTGTTTTTCAAGGTCTGCCGCAAACAGACATTAGTTAAATGATTACATGGAATTTGCCAAATTAATTTTTTTATGAACTTACGCAACACGTATAATTGTATTGTAAAACTTCCCGTTATGTGATTTCGCTGATGTTAATTGCTGGACGAGACAATCTAGCTTCCGGAAAAATCCGCTCGCATCTGTCGAGAATAAAAATAGATAATATCCCTAACAGCCACCTCGGGCTTGCTAATGTAAGATAAACCAAAATAATCGGAAAACCTTTAACCCTGCGAAGGTAGTCCCGCACGAGTTCTCCCGAGGTTGAGAAGGGCAGGCATGAAGTCCCGCCCATCCGGTACTATGTCCCATTTGGAAGCAGTTGGTAACCTACGACAGAAGTCTGACCAAAGCATTGTGGCACAGTTGCCGGATTAACATTTACCTCCTGCTCGTAAACCTTTTCAGCGACCAGTCGGCGTAGAACACTGGGTAACTGCTAAACGGCTCGCCCGCGCTCGGTCGGTGGCATGTTCGCTTGTCTGTCTAACTGCGCACGATCGGAGTCTCTGTAACGAATCCACCAACCGGCAGATTTCATAGGCAAAATGCCTAAAGTACAAGCAATATCTACACAGATGTGCAATCAAACATAATATACTTGCTATTTGTTTTATTAGACTCGGATCGTGGAAGCAGTCTCGGGGAGATCAGCGCGAGCAGTGTACGCGGGTCTGGGTGGACTCCTTACAGAGCCGATCTGGCCACCGAGCGGGGAGCAGGACACGCAGCCAGTAGAACGCCACTCTAAACAGATTGTATAATGTTATGGTCCCTAACCCCTACCTATTTGTTTATTCAACTTGCACTACCAATTACGTTACTTCTCTCTAAAATGGTACATTTATTCATTAAATATTGAGATATGGGTATTGAATAATAACATTCGTCAGTATGCGATATCTCACGTTATCAGGTCACTCCGGTAGTTAGGGCGGAGGTGGTAGCAGTGGGGCAGTGTGCGGCCGTTAGGATGTCTCGGGGAGGCCAGCGCCAGCAGAAGGTGCTCCATCGTCACCCATGAAAAGTTTTAAAGTCAACCAGATAAAAGTGTACACAGTAAAGGAAGCCAGATAAGTGTTCATAATAAAGGAGGCATTTTTTTCAAAGTATAAAAATTTATTTTTTTATAGACATATTTACAATTTGGATTCAATGTGAATCAAGATCTAAGTACACTAACATACTTTTAATTATCTGAAACAGATATAATATAAATGCAAATGATACTTTTGGCTACAAACCATCTGTCGGCGCCCCCCACGGCGGCCTCTTCCCCGCCGCGTTCACCCGGCCCCCGGGATAGAGAGACTGTAAGCCAAAAAAACATCCTACATAGTCTCGTATTTCACAGCGCAGTTTATTTGGTATTCAGCATACCCGTAAAAATTAAATTTGAAATGACTAGAAAGGGTAAGAGCCTATCTGGAAACTTCGGGAATTTTTTACATTACTTATATTGTTGAAGAAATTATCTATATTCTTTATTTCCTCGTCCCACATGTCGCAGTGCGCAGGCGCGGGCGTGGCGTCAGAGTCGACCTTGAGCGAGGCTTGCAGCCGCGCCCAGCGCTGCGCGCGCGCCCTCTGCTTCCTCAGCAACTCGTCCTCGGCCGTCCTCAAGGTCAGCGACAAGATGGCCACTCTCCGCAGCGAGCTCTTCTTCTGTCTCCGCGCCTTCAGGGCCTTGCTCCGACGCTGGATATCCACTTCGTGAGGGACTCCGTCTTGGAGCGATGTGTACTAGCGTAGGCGTCGGCGGTGGGGCGACTCCGTTACTTCCGGCCGCCATCCTTGCCCAACTCGTAAGCGTGATGCTTCCTTCTTTGAGCGGTTGATGCAATCAATGCAATGTCTCGATACAACTCTGGGTATGTTATTTAGATCCAGGGAAGGGTCAAATGGACAGAATAACACTTACAGCAATGGCGCCAGAGTTAAAGATTGAAGGCGAGAATAACCTCGTTTTCAATATTTTAACTTATAAACAGTTCAACACACCTGAATTGTGTATCCTTAACGGCTCCTCCAAAACGACTTGGATAACTTGTGAACTCACAAAGAGAAAGGAATGACAGACTACACAACACACAGACTCACTATCTCGGGCTCGGTTGAAAAGCGAATGACGTGGCGCGGAATTTGTGTCAGGTATTTATAGTAACCACTACCAGTTCAAATTACTCCGCGAAAAATTTCAAAGTAGTGCACAACAAAACACTTGATACATATTTTTGACTAGATTATTGCATCAAACTTACGAAAAAATATAAAATCAATCTATCTTTATACTTAATAAGTCTTTTTATTTCAAATTTTCTAAGAAAAAAGAGAAAAAACAAAAACTGATGGTATGTGACGTCATAGAATGTACAGCTGGCATGAATATAACATTTCTTTCGGAGACAACAAAAATTATGTATAATTAATATTTTTTAAATTCAAACAACAATAGGAAGGAGTGGAAAAAATTTATGACAATGAGTGAGGACGCTTTGATTTCCACATTTAAAAAGAAAATTATGGTAAAAACAAAACATCGTAGTACATGTATGTATATGTATACGTCGACTACATACGTCGATCATCTCATAAGTCATAGACCAACATAAAAAAAGTGTAGACCAGGTAACGTTAACTAAATAAATAATTAACCATCACAACTCTGTACCATTTTTCGGAATAGTTCATCTTCAGAGAGATTGTTCAAATTTCAAAGGTATTTAGTGAAGATCATCATACCATATCATATCCGCTCCCTATGTGGAGCATATGGAATCCACAAACTGCTCCAGGCCAAGCGATCGCCGCCAGCTCCCGTGCATCCTCTCAAGTCAAGTCCACGTCCCGCAGGTCTGACGTAAACTGCTGACGAATTGACAACAGTGGACGGCCAGGACGCCGAAAACCTGATGCCTTGTAAAATAGGCAAGCATGGTTAAGGCTCTCGGAGGCATACGTAGTACATGGCCTAGCCAGCACCGAAACGCCTTCGCCGGATGACAGAAGATACCAAGGGTTGCTGTGTCCGTTACCTCACTTCTGTGTTCCTTACAAAGTCAAACCACCGCACACCTAATATTCTTCTAAGACACCTATTCTCAAAACTCAAAAGTCTGCTATTTTGGGCCCTGGTAAGGTGCCATGATTCGCAGCCATAGAGCTTTTTGTTTTAACCTAGTAAACATCCGATCTCCAGACAGCTTGCAACAGTAGTTAGTGAAGATATTCCCCTTAAATTAGTAGGTATTCTTTTACTGCCTCCGGGCCTGTGGAAGCAGTAAATACTTTTCAATTAGCATTGATATTAATTTGTGTGACTGACTTATGTATAAATTAGTACATAGTATTTTCATTTTTGATTTGGTGTTGGTAAAAGATAAATAAAAAGTTCCTACAACGAATTATCACCAACTAAAGAACTAAACATATTGTTTGAAGAAAAATATATATATCATGCCAGCTGTACGTTGCATCACGCTCCCGTATTCTAGAAACGACGCCATTCCAAGAAGGTCAAAATGGCTGCAAAATACCCGCAGCCAATCCCCAGCAAGGAAAATCGTTATCTACTCACCAACACCATAAGCAGCAGACAGTACCAGACACAAGCTGTGCACAAACAATGAAAACTGTATATATGTGTGCGTGCGTCTGCAAGATCTGGCAACGATGCAAATTATTCATCAAGTCAGTGAAAAAATGAAGATGAAATTCTTTGTTCGAAGAGAATGTAGTGGAATCAAGATATTATAGAGGTAGGCAGGTAGGTATGATAAAACAAGCCTAAAATAATTAATATTACAGAAGCGAAACGTGGAGTTGGAAAAAAAAATACGAAAGTAGATTGAATGCTGTTAAAACGTGATCTTTTAGGCGAATGTGTGAGAAAACCATGTATGATAGGTGGCCCTAATGTCGAAAATTACAGCAGAATGCAAGGCTAAGATAAGCATTATCGATAAAATTAAGAAAGGTATTTTATGATGGTTCGGTCATGTGGAGCGAATGAATTATGAAAGACTGCTAAATGGATTTACGATGCGAGTATGTTTGGACGTAGAAGTCGAGAAGGCCGCGAAAGACATGGCATGACCATGTACTACAAATACTTGAAGGTGGTCATGTGAAAAGTCGGAATAGTCCTCAATATTCATACTTCTTCTCATGCATGCATGTGAAGATGTATGAATATTGAGGAAGCAAGGGAAGTATGCCACGACATAGTGACGTTCTATCCTCTCTGCCCTACCCTTTGGAGAAATGGCGTAATAATAATTTCGGATTAAAAAATGAATGTACTTCAGATGGGGTTTAACAACTTAAACTCTCTGATGTACCTAAACTTTGGGGAGATAGTACCTAAATTTAATGCATTTAGTAAATAGTTAGAAAAATATATCCAGTCCCCCAATGCGGTTTTGTAGCTGCAAGACGACCTGGAGTTAGACCCTTCTATAAAATATAATTTTGTCATTCGTGTAGAGTTTTTTTTAAAGACTCCACTCGTTTACGAGTGATATTGGCTTAGCAAAAAAATAAAATGAATCAATAAACAACGAAAAAGTAAACAAGGTAATAATCCAAATTCCAAAACCGTTTATAATGCGGTTTGTAGCTGCAAGACGGAATGGAATTCAGTAAAAACCTACTTCGCCTACTACATAAATATAGCGTTGCCATCTCTAAAAAAATCAGAAAGCCCGGACTTGGCCCGCTTAAAAAATCCAGACTGTTTCTTCCTTGTCCCGCCCCCTTCCCGAATTATGTCCCTGCATAGATACTACTAAAACACACAAAGCACTGATTTTTTAAAATAATATGACCTCCAAAATGGAAATCGCTAAGTATGCGGGAAAATATTGAAGGAAGCGAAAATTACCTAAATTTGCTGACGCAAATTATTTTATTTGTTTGTTGTAACAATCGTAATTTTTCGCTGGAATTAATGTTTTTGTTATATTCACATTTATTTTAAATTTTATCGCGTAAAATAAAAACGGGAACAAAATTGAAAAACCGGATGCGGCTGCGGCTACGACCCCGCCCCGCGCCCGCCCTTGACTCGACTCGGCTCAGCTCAATTGAGGTAAGGATTTCGAAATCTACGGCGTAGCGTAAGTTGTTTCATAGAAATATCACCAAAAACATATGTCTGTGGTCACTTTTGTCTATGTTAGCCGTTAACCACAAAAAAGAAGAAGAAGAAAAATAACAAACCGTCAAAAGAAGCGTGGGATCTCTTGTCAAACCGACTCAAGCCAAACACGTGCGAACATCAGCTATGTCTCGAAAATATTTCTCTGAGAACGAAAAACGACTGCTTATGGATTTAATCCATAAATATCCAGTTGTCGCGAGTGTCGTTACCAATCACGGGCAACTGGACGTAAAGAAAAAAGCGTGGGATAGAATAACGAACGAGTTTAATTCCCAACCCGATGTCCAAAAAGTAAGTGTTATTCCGTAGTATTAACTACAATTATTATATATTACAAGTATTGATGCGTCCAGCGATATAGGGCGTCTATATTTTCTATATACAATACTTATGGAAATGCAATTGGTTCTGTGTCAACAAATGAATAATAGACATTTGTTTATGATTTTTATTTTTAGAGAACCCAAGCCCAGCTCAAAAAGCTTTGGGATAACCTCAAACTTAGGCGGAAGTCTCAGTTGGCCGCAGAGAAACACAGCCGTATGAAGACGGGAGGTGGTCCTGTGTCTCCGCCCCATGGTCATGAACACCATCCTGTGGATGTGTTCCTCGACCAGAGCACCGATATTGAAATTCGTTGGTGCAATGACAGCGATGGGATGGCAACATCAAATGGTTTGTTAAGGTTTATGTTACAGTATGATCCTATGGTTAAACTTCACATCCATAAGACAAAAGTAGCCTGAAGTAGTTTATTTTACTAAAAAATATAATATTGATATAAATAATAATATATAGACAACTTACGACTTGTTGTACATATGTTTATCTTCTTTTTTCAGATTATCTTTTGCCATCTGGATCCGGCAATAGGAGCCCAATTTATCAAGATCCACAGCCAAGTACCAGTGGTATGCAACAAATCTTAATATTAAAGATAATTATTTGAAATATAAATACACAAAATTTGCTCATCAAATAATATCGATTGCACCCATGTAGAAATATTGTTTTTTCAATATTACTGGGTAAATTCTGTAAATTATAGCCATCCAGCTATCTTTAAGCTGATGTAGTTTATTATGTTAAATGTATTATTGATACATATAATAAATTATAGAGAACTCACGCTTCGTTTACATGTTTATTTTTTTTTTCAGACAACTTTATGCCATCTGGATCCTGCGAGAGGAATACAGTTTTTGGGGATCCACAGCCGAGTAAGAGTGGTATGTTTCTACAAAACTTCTACCAAATTACAGCAATTACGTTATTTGCAGTGACAACTGAAATCTTTCTCTTTACAATTCCAGTTTATCTACAAACTCTAGTTTTTTTATAGTTTAAGCCATCTAGATACCCTTTTCGCTGAAGTAATTTATTATGTGTTAAAAATGTATTATTGATACTAACATATTATAAATTATAGTGAGCTCACGCTTCGTGTACATCAATATGTTTATCAATTTTTTTCAGATAGCTTTATGCCACCTGGATCCTGCAGGAAAAATACAGTTTTGGGGGATCCACAGCCAAGTAAGAGTGGTATGTTTCTACTAAACTTCTACCAAATTACACCAATTACGTTATTTGTAGTGAAAATTAAAATATTTCTCTTTACAACCCCAGTTTATTTACAAACTCTAGTTATTTTTTATAGTTTAACTTATGTGTTTCTAGTAGCCTTTTTACAATGAGTTCATAACAATATTTATTTTCAGATTTTGATGGGTTCCCACTTAACACTCAATCGACAGCAATGTGTGAGTTTTCTTCTTTTATTTTTCAAATTTGTTACTGTTTAATTTTTCCATAATAATAAGGTTTATTTTTTTATTCTAGTATATACACCATCTTCAAATAGAACGAAGAAGTCAGTTCCACCCATTAAATCGGCTACAAGGCGTGAGTTCATATTTTTTAAAGCATTCTTTACATTAAACTGAAATAATGCACTTTTGTAGTAAAAACTTAAAAGAGTACTTTTATAAAATTACAATGCAATTTTATAAAAGTAGACGGTAATTATGTTGGAAAAAGCATTATATTTCAGTAAGATTTTAGCATCATTTAGACAATCAAGAATAATTTAGTAAAGTAACATTACTTGTATTACGTATTATCATTTAATGCTTTTTTTTCCAGTTTTCCATTCTGACCTAGTAGCAGAAGAAGCGTCAAAAAGGATTCAGAGAGTTGATCGTCAAATGGAACAAGACACAATCTTATTTGACCTCAACGCTCAACTTCTAAAAGTCCAGCTCCAAACAGCTATTAAATTGCTGGAAGAGGCAGACTCACGGGCTAAAAAAGCTGCTTTAGAACTTAAGAAATTAGAATAAATATTGTTGAACATAAAATTGTCTTTTAATTGTATAAAGTGTAAAAAGTATAAAGTATAAAGTGATCACTCAAATCATCTGGTAATAAACTTTCACATTCCCTTCACAAAAATTGCATTTATTTTGATATTGATTTGATTTAAGTTAAAAATGTCTTTCAATAAATGCATTCCTAATCTGCCTCCCTGCGGTAGATTCAGTAGGCAAAATCATGTCTGCCTGTCTTTCAGGGAGGACTTCATTTAGGAAATGCCGATCGTTAGAATTAATACATATATTGTGGAGCACAGCGCACGCCACCCACAATATTCACTGTGTGGAAAGATTATTTTGAAGTTTTCTATTAAGGCATGGAAATCTTCGTTTCCATACCCCAAATAACCTTTCTACAACATTTCTTGTCGTTGTGTGCGCCTGATTATATCTTTCTTCTGCCTCCGTTAACGGATTGGGCACCGGTGTATACAGATAGCTGGTTTGGCCATACCCGCTATCACCAAGAAGAATGCCTCGAACCTGACCTTCGTCAAACTTCATTTTGCACCCACTGTTGGCGAAGATTCTTGAGTCATGTGCAGACCCTGGCCATCTTGCCACAATGTCATATATTTCAAGGCGTGGTCCAGATACTGCCTGCACGTTAAGGGAGAAATATCCCTTCCGGTTGCGGAAAATTTCTCCTCTAGCTCTTCCTGGACTCTTGATAGGTACATGGGTGCAGTCAATGCAACCGACTACTCCAGGAAACTGAGCCCGACTGTAAAACAACTGGCGGTTGCTGATAAGGACGTCCTGTGAAGTTGGAAACTTTACAAATTCTGCAACATTCCTGGACAAACACAAAGACACTTTTGCTACCACTCTGCTACATGTTGGCTGGCTAAGATTGTGTAGATCTCCAGCTACAATCTGTAAATAAATTTTTAAAATATGAGTATTTATTGCTAGACAACTAAAATCATAATTATTATCAATAAATAATTATTATTCTAACCTAAAATATTTGCCTGACTTACCTGAAAATTTCCGGTAGCATAAAACCTCAATGCTATCGCAGCCTGTATGACCGGAGGTATAGGAAGACCCCGATTGTTCACTAAATTATGGTTTCGAAATAATAAAGGTATAATCATGTTCATAAACGTGGTTTTTTCTAACCGATATCTCTTTTTGAAAGATAAATCACTATAAAATTCAACAGGGTTCTCCATATCCCTTAAATAACGTTTTATTGTTGCCCGGGGTCGCGCTATATGCACAAATTCGATAAAATCAATAAAATCATCAATCGAATCCATTTTATCAACACGGTTTTAAAGGCGCTCGGGTGCGATCTTTATTTTCATCAATGCGTTATGTCTCGTAAGGTAGCTATGCGCAGCGACTCGAAATCTGACAGTTCAATCTTGAGATTTTTGCTTCTGCGCATGCGCAAAAACGTAGCAGTTGACTCTGAATTGAAATTTTCGAGGTGGCTACCTCAATACTCAATGCTCAAGATTGTGACGTCATACTCGTAAAGGAATGACTCTGCAATCGAAATCTATAAAACTCACCACCTGGTTTTTTCCAAATCGAGATCGAACTGGCAATGATTTTCCGTGATACAAAGTGATGGATGAATTCGATCTTGATGCTAAGCACCCTGCACTTATAGGTATAAATTATACCTTCGCAACTTTGCATCATTATACTACCGTATAATACTGCATACTGTACATTGCATTTAGGTTTAGGTATACTCGTATACTGCATTGCTACCTACACCAAAAGTGGAGTACCTAATACTTTAGTTAAGTTGTCATTTTTTTTAGACGAAGGCTAGAATCTAGAATGATTATTGTTCAGTGCCTGGAGAAAGCCCAAAATACATTTTTTCCAATGTAAAAAAGTTGAATTAATATAATACATATATGTATAGGCGCCCAAGCAGAAACGTTTTGAATTACCTACATAATTTCATAGGTGTTAGGTATTTCTTCGCATCTTGCAACAGGTAGGTACTAGATATACATATTATTAATTTCCCCTTCATATTATAAGCTTTATTGTTCAACAATAAAGTCCCCCAGGTAAAATTCCCGACAATACAAATAACCGTCACCTATTATTTGTAAATAATGTAAAATAATATTGCTTTTTATTTTCCATTGTGAGTGCCGAAACTTGGCAACGTCGCTTTCCGTTATCTTTTCTTGGAAAGTTTTGAAAGTACAAAGTATGTATGGTAGTATGTAGGTAGCTTGCGAAAAGTACGACGCACACAATTAAATACAAAATACTGATTATAAACCGATTACTCATCACAAAAAAGTCACGTATCTCTACCTACGTGTGCATAGGTATAATACATAAAATTATGCACTGAATGTGAATTAAAGTAGGTTCGGGTTCGATTTGTCGTAGTTATCGTGACATAATTAGACAAAAAAAAAATCTTGTTTTTTTTTTACAAAATGGCAAGGTATTTTTTTATTCACGCAGGACACTCGATTTTTGTAAAACAGAAAAATTGACCAACCAACCTTTTATCAATACCAACGCCAAACGCGAAAACGCAATTTCAACGAAAGTATAATTTCGCAAATACCTACGCAATTCAAAAGTCCATTGAAACTTGAAACAACAATAAAAAATCAATAGGTAGGTATGACGTATGACTATGACGCATGAAACATGAAATGACGCAAGTAAATTTAATGAATCACAATATTATTGATTACAACACGTCATCAACTTGTTTCCTGCTTTCTGGCACAGTTTTATTTCCAAATATTTGAAAGCAGACGAAAATTTAAGCATTTAAGTACTTATTTCATAATTACTTACTCAAATAGTTTATTTTTTATTTATTAACTTCTTGTATAATACCTACGTAATTACAATTGCCATCTCAACAAAGACGAGAAGTTAGGAAGGGCGAATACGGATATTTAGGCTGGGTTAAGTGGCCACTTATGTTACAACATTCCCCATTTCCCCTAGTATTTGATATCCAATCAGAATTTGCATATTTATGTATATACAGTGAAATGGCGCGACTCACATGTGAAAACTCTCTGTCATCCATTGAGAAAATTGCTAAGCATTTGATGTTTCCTGTGATTAAAAATCTTTCTCTTAAGTACTATAATTACGTCACAAAAAATTCGCGAATTTTATGAAAAACTCTCGAATAGCGTTGTGGCGTTTAGGCCGGCGTTTCTTTATTAGTGACACCTCATTTCTAAAAGAATACCAGTTTATTAAAAATATAATTATTCATCCTGTAATCAAAAATAATGGCAAAAAACAATTTAGTTTTTCCGCAATACGTTGTCAAACAGACGCTATTTTTTTTGAAGATTTTTTCATACAAATTACTATTGTAAGATTTTGTTCGAATCAGTAGCCGATTCAAAATTCAAAAGTCATTCGCCATTCGGCTTTCGGACGGGAAGGTCACGTCCGTTGGTCCTAAAATTTAAAATGCGTATACGTACACAAACCAGGTGTTTTAACCATTGGTGAAAAAATCAAGTATTTTTAGTAATATAAATATTTTATTTGATAGAAAACAACAAATTTAATGTTTTTATATTATTCTGTGTCATAGACGCTCACGTCCCGGACAATAAACTGTACAGGGGTTGGATGTCCTATTCTGCCGGAAGGGGCCCGGGGGCGTAGTGCTCTTGCAGCGGGTTATAACCTTTGGAGGGGGGCGAAGCACCTTTATCCGCACTCAATGGAGCATAGGGCACAGCATTGATACAAAAGTGAAGGAAGTCTTGATAATTTGTTACATCAAAGCAAGATGATCAATATTACGCTTCCGCGCCAGTCTTAGGTATCACATATGAAATATTTTTATGCAAAAAACACGTTCAAATAAATATTTCAAATAAATGTATTTCATATAGTTATTAAAGAAATAAAATTTATAGCATAAATATTGAAAAAGAATAAGTCCTATTATTGGTTGGGTGTATACAGTATAACCTACAATTGGCAGGGTTAAGTGGCCACTTAGGAAATAAGTATTTAAAACTGAAATGAATATGGAAATCTCGGCGTGTACAGGGTTTGTGATTTTTCATTGGCTAGATTAAGTGGCCACATGACCCAGTCAAAACAAAAGAAGGCATTTATGATGCGTACATGGCGTTTGTGGAATCCATATGCTACACAAAGGAGAGCGATATGGTATGATGATGATGATGAAGACATGGCGTCAAATAGTAAGTTATCAAATAAACTTTAAAGTTTGACGTCATATATGTATAGGTACGCGTCACAACTGGATATCTACACGTAGATACATTGGTGATCGTGCATCTTTCGAAACATCAGGAATCCAGTTTCAATGTATGTCCTATTATTGGTTGGGCTAAGCGGGTACATGATATGTAATATAACCTACGATTGGCTGGGTTAAGTGGCCACTTAGGACAAGTATTTGAAACTGAAATGAATATGGAAATGTCGGCGTTTATAGGGCAAAGAATATAGAACAAAGAGAAATGGCATTAGAACTCGTATATGTACACAACCTCAACAGATGAGATGGTTCGAACCATTGGTGATATAATCAAGTATTTTTAAGTTATATTTTATTTTGTAGAAAACAACAGATATATTTTCTGATTATAAACAGTTCAAATTGCATTTGGCTACTGTGCATGAGGTTACGGGTAGATATATACTGAGGTCGCGGGTTCGATTTCCGTAGGGAGTCAACATGAAATATTTAAAATGTTATATTCATATTCCATGTGTGATACCTTGGACTGGTACTGAAGCGTATGACTGATCATCTTACTTTCATGTAATAAAATGATCAAGATTCATTGCACTTGGTGTACCGATGCAGTGCCCTATGCACCATTGAGTGCGGATAAGGGAAAGTAATAGTAGTAGTAACGTGAAATATTTGTTACAAAATACTATGATTTTTTAATTTATTTTATTATTTTAATCGGAGCCAGTATTCCAAAAAAAAAAATTTTTATTTTTAAAAAGTGATTGGTTTTTATTCTCGACATTATCTATCATAGTCACGATCATTCAATTGTTTATACGAGGGACCTGCTTAGCGTGGTGCAATAATATAGTTACCAGTTTCAAAGTAGGTATTTCAGATTTTAGTAGCCCGTTGGCTCACTAATTGTGAGGTTACGTATTTTTTCTCCAAATACTTTGGTATATATATAAAAACGCGTACATATTTCATTCAACTGCTGCAGAGGTACCTCAAAAGTAAGCATTGATTTATATTTATAAAAGTAATACATTTATAAGGATTTTTAAATAATGTAAGTACAATAAATATTGTGTTTATTTCAAAAGAAAGAAATCAATGAAAGAAGTGGATGTTTGGTTTTGCTAAATTCAAATTTGATATCTATTCGAACGATGGAGTATCTTATTTTTTTTCGAAATAAGATAGGTAGGTGTAATTTTCATTGGTTTTTTCATTTTTTACAGAATTTTTTGAAGATGGGAAAAAGAAAAACAAATTCTGAATATTATAAGCTAATAAATAAGCCCATGCAATGGATAAAAAAAAAGGAAAAACATTAAGTACTACCTATAAACATTATGAAATAATAATCATCACGTCCTTTATACGCATTATTGTAAATATGCTAGCAGCATTGATTTGATTCACCAAGTGCAGTAATTATGAATAAATTATTACATGAAGGCAAGGAAATCGGTCCTACATTTCAGAACTATTCCAAGGTTATAAATACGAAAAATCACAATTGAATACATATTTCATTCTGGCGCCGACGGGAATACTCGTGACGTACATGGTAGCTTGACAAGCTTACCAGTATACCATGAGGCGGACAATTATAATATCTGAGAGTTTTATTGAAGTATTTAATATAAACAATGTAGTATGTTCTAGTTTTACGTTTTTCTAAATTAAATTCTAAGCACTAAATTCTTTTAATTTACTTGAAATTTCGACCTGCAGAACAAGCCCATGGACGGCCGGAGACCAAAGTTGATAATGAAGAATTGAAGGCTATTGTGGAAGCAGATCCATCGCAAACCACGTCCAGAGTTAGCTGCAGGCTACGGTGTTAGTGTTAAAACTATTTTTTTTAATCCACTTGAAGCAAAATGTTTTAGGATTGAGGTCAGTAAAAACATGGAAACACCACTAACTGTTATTGAATGTCAAGATGACCTATTAATCCAGCTGAAAGGTGTGAAGGTGTACCTCTTGAATTGAGTGAAAGTGAAAATCAAGAACGCGCGTTGACTGCTGCGTTGCATTACTCAACCGCACATAATAATGAAGGGATTTTGAAAAATCGAAATCATACCTGTGATAAAAAGTGGATCCTGTATGATAATCGGAAGCACTCATCGCAATGGCTGAACCCTGCCGAACCAGCCAAACCATGCCCCAAGCGAAAATTGACTCCAAAAAAGTTACTTGTAAGCGTTTGGTGGACTAGTGCTGGTGTCGTTCTTACAGCTTTCTTAAATCTGGCCAGACGATTACGGCAGATGTTTATTGTCAGCAACTGCAAACCATGGTGGAAAAGCTAGCTGCTAAACAACCGAGGCTGGTTAATCGCTCTAGGCTACTGCTGCTTCATGATAATGCTAGACCACACACTGCACAACAGACGGCTACCAAATTAGAAGAGCTTCAATTGGAATGTCTAAGACATTCACCGTATTTTCCGGACCTTGCCTCAACAGATTACTATTTTTTTCGAAATTTGGATAACTTCTTGCAAGGGAAAAAATTCAACTCCGATGGGGCAGTCCAAACCGACTTCAAAGATTTTATTGATTCCCGTCCGAATGGTTATTTAAGTAAAGGGATCGATGAACTACCTATGAGATCTCAAAAGTGCATAGATAGCAATGGTACATACTTTGATTAAATAAATATACTATATTTAAAAAAAATCAACTTTATGTTCCTCACATACAAAACGCCAATTTCATATGTAAGGACCTAATATTTTCACAGGTGATAATTACGAAATTGTTAATCTGAATAACGAACATGATGAATCTTCATCGAAAAGCATCTCAGACTGGTTGATCAAAATTTCAACAAATAACTCGATAATGACATTACTAAACATCAACCTTAGATCAGCGAGAAAGAATTTTGACGAACCGTACAATTACAAGATCATTACAAAAAAAATTATGTCATAGTTCTCACAGAAGTACATATAAAAGAAGACGAAGCAATTCTTTACAAAATAAAAGACTATGATTCCTTTCATCATTTACGAAAAAATCAGAGAGGAAGAGGAGTTATAGTATACCTAAAGAATAATATTAAACGTGCGACATGTCAAATTATTCAAAGCTCTGCAATGGAAACGATGAGTCTAAAATTAAGCTCAAAGAAGAAGGATAAATATATTCGCTATTTATAGACCACCCAATAAGAACAAATTCATTTTCTTCAATGAAATTGTTGCAAAAATACCTAGTAAAGAGAATTTTAGTGTAATGTGGAGATATAAATATTAATTTCAAAGAAGATGGGGATAATATAAAGAATACCTATTTAAAAAATTTAAGCCAACTCGGACTAATTAGTTGCATAAACAATTTTACTACAGAACACATATCAGGAGGATCATTACAGCAATCTTGTATAGACCACATATTTATTAGATGGAAAGAAAGATCTTTGAGGTCATCAGTTGTAAAATCTAAAATGTCCGATCACTATATCACAGTAGCATCCGTATGCGCGAAAAACAAAACACAACGAAAAATTCAAAAATAAGAAGTATTAACAAACTCGTGGTGGAAAAACTGAGAAATGATTGGATACACATATCACAAGAACATAATGAACCAAATGAACTAATGAATGAAATTATAGAATCTTTTGAAAAAAAATATACAAAGAATGCACATACGAAACAACTTATAAAAGAAAAAGAAAGTCAACTCTATGGATGATACAAGAACTAATGGAATCAATAAAAAATAAGAGACAACTTATTCCGAAAATGGAAAAGCTATCCAAACAACGAAAAATACAAAATAGATTATCGCAAATGTAGAAATATGCTAAACAAAAATATATACAAAGGACAAAAAAAAGTTTTATAATACGAAATACAGCCAAATCACGGATATAGAAACAACGTGGAAATCCATTGATCAAATACTAGGAAATAAGAAAAAAAATGTTTACGAAATATCTAGGAAAAAGTGTAACCGAAAAAAATATTGCTAACAATTTCGCTAATAACTTTAAAAAGTCTATTGAAGATATAAAGATAAAATGCGATGATAAATTGTTAAAATTAAGTGATGACTCAAATGATGTAACTCAAAATTTATCATTGATGAATTTATTTAATATAAAATTTATTTTTATATTAAAATAAATTCATCAATATGGTTCTGTAACGTTTTCCGTTACCGTTGAATTTAGTTTTAAATTTTTTGATGTTATTGAAATCCAAACCTAGTGAGACACCTGACAGCAGAGTTAGAATGGGATGCATTTGTTGTGTAGAATTTAAAATTTAGATCTGAATATTTTACTGCAATACGGTTGTAAAAAATGTTTATGGGAGTAAAATGTGTAAATAAATCATTCGATCCTTTTAGTATAGGTCTTCCAGGGCCTAGATTACCACAATTAATTATATACATCGCAGTTGTGATGCGTATATGTGGGTAATATGTATATATCAATTGTCGTGTACACGTCACGACTGCGATTCATACCGACGTAAATAAGTTAGTAATCTGGCTCAGGAGTTTTGTATCCAATGTGCAAAAAAATATTACAAAAAAAATGTTTTATTATTTTGTATAACGGGACGTCGTGGTGGTCGGCGTTGATTGCAGCACATGATGGTGCTTTGTATTATAGTATTTAAATAATTTAATTTATTCAATTTTGAATATACATATAATCTAAATAAATGTTTCAAAGTGCTCCTTTTTTCTCATTTCACCCAACAATGTTATAATATGTGTATGCGATTCATATTTGTGTAACTTATAATAAAAAGTGGTGTAACTCCAGTTATGTAAGTTTTTAGAAAAACAGCAATTGTTCTTAATTTTAATGAAAACCATTAGTATTCTGTACAAGCTTATTTATTTATAATAGTATAAGCATTTTTCATAAATACATTTTTTTTTTAAATATAAATAATTTAGTTAGTACGGAAGTGTAAAATTATTTTGTCAGACATAAATCATACATAGGGGGATAGACCAATGTTACACAGATAGTAAAACATCTTTTTATCGTGTCTGAGATGTAAACTAATATTTACTAAAAATTAGAGTTATACCACTGTTATTCTAAGTGACACGTTTATAAGACACATATCTAATTGTATATAAATTTTATTGGTATCGATGGAGAGATGTTTTTTACAAAGGAACGAATAGATAAATATGACGAAACATAAGGAATCGGTTTTGGCTACTGAACCCTAAAAATTTGAATTTACGTACTCCTAAAAGACACAAAAATTAAATTCCTGTACATTTTATCAAAAAAGTTGCATCTGTCACCATGAATTTCGAGTAAAAACAATTAATGTTAGCCCGTAATGGGGTGAAATCCAGTTTTTGTCTGCAAGTATTTGGACACACACAAAATGTTGTTTATGAAATTATATTTAATAATTCATTCCATCATTCGCACCTAATGGTGCTTAAAGCATTGCATTAGTAGTAGTTTTACACCAGTGCAATGTATTTTGATATGAAAATAATAAAAAAAAACAGTCTGCAAAGTGACAAAGAAGTGTGTCACATAAATATGTCATCCGTTTTATTTTTGTCGTATGACCCAGTTTTATTTTGGTAGCTATGTAAATGCCTAACTAGTCCGTAAAAAACGTAATATTGGTCAAAAGACTAGACTTGTAGTCCAAACAGAGAATCATAAAACTATCAGTGCAATCCGTTTGTAAATATGATAATTTATAAGCAAATTATGATAATTAAAAAAGTGGATTTATAAATTTTTAGAAAACCCAAATTTGTATCATTTCTCACTTAGCAATTATCCGATTTAACACACCCACAGAATTTTTTTGATAAAAATATTCGTCATAGTAGGATCCTTTCTACCTCATATTATATCGTATAATATACATTAAATTAATTACCGACATAATAATGATAACTAAAATCCTCAATTTTTTTTCGTGCCTAAGATATAAATCACCATAAAAAAAAATTTGTCCCCTAGCACATTGAAGGTTCATGAATTTAACAATGTATAATAATGTATTTATCCTTCAATTACCAAATGTTTTCAAAAGAGCTGTTTATTATTTGTTTAAAATATAGATGCAAAGCATGTAACAAGATAAGAATTTCTACATCAAACATCGAAACGTATTTTGTTTTTATATTTACTTAGGTGATGGGTATGGTCTGATTAATAATCAGCAATAACAGTTGAAAATGTAATCACATATTTGTTACAATGACGTTTGTATTTAAATCAAATGAATGTATTGTGAACAATCTTGCAGGTGATTGAAACCATTTATTTTTTTTGTGGTAGAGGGTTCAGTCATAAGCAAGCTGCTAAACTATGACTCGTGTAGATCTAAAGACAAATTGAAAACAGCAGCCGAGACCTATATTTAAGGAAAGGCCACATTTACAAGTGGTGGTCGACGTTAGCTAGCGTAAATGGCGAAGGATGTATAAATACATCGGATCAGCGAAGGTTAAAAAATAGCTAGTAGGTAGGTAAATTAAGATGGGGATTATATATCTCTAAAATTTTTCCTAAATTACAAACTGGTCTTAAATGTACTGTTCTTCTTATATCATTAAATTTGACCAGTGATTCGCAAAAGTTTAGACCCCTCCACAAGCTTCCGGGACAGTGGTGCAAGTATGCATCAATGCATCATGCACCATTGGGGTGCGGATTGCGAAAAGGCGAAAGTAGAAGTATTTGTATTTACATAAGTAATCATCATTAATGTAAATAATATACTGTTGATTATGCAAAATATTATTTTATTACGTTTGAAAACGTGTAAAGCAAATGAGAACAACACATTGAATTTTTAAGTAAATAAAAAACAACATTGTTTTGACACCATTTGAGAAAACAATGTTGTTATTAAATGTTTACTTGATGATATCATACCAAATAGTAAACATATCAGATGAATAAACAAAAAAAAAAAGAATTGATGAATCACAAAAAAGGTGGTTCAGAGATTCAGTTTGATTAAGGAATTCTACAAGAGCGACAGATTTATGAAGTAGCTTGACCTATGCACTAGTGTCTATACTTCTTGGTAGGGTTAAAGCTGCTATTTCTTTTATGGCTACCAGCTTTGCAATCTCCAACATATCTACATATTGTTAATTTTCCAATCTGATCTACATATAGTTGCACTGATATAAGAAACTCCGTATGACATTTGGGCAAATTCTTTTAAAATAATCTTTTGAAAATTCGAGGACAAAGTAATTCAATACTTTATAGGCAATTCACCCTCATTTTGTTAAAAAAAAAAAAAAAAAACGAATTTTGCTTACAAAATATTTCAAAATCAAAATGTTTTGCCCTTATGTCACAGGATTGGTTTTAGAGCAATCGTAGAGTACATGTAGATATATCGCAGTTATGACGCGGATATGACAGTAATCAGTGAATCATCAACGAGATTTGGCTGATTACGATGTGATTAGATACATTGGTGATAGCAGTGCAGGATCGGAAACATGGGTTTAGAATTTTTCATGGCAGACAATTAAAACAGCATTTTATTTATTCATTGCGATTTACTTCAGAAATTCAGCTAAAGAAACTTTTTGAGAATTTTAGGATGTTGACAGTCGTAAAAAAAAATTGTGATAACTTTGCATAACTTTGGTATCGTGTTGTTTCACATTGTTCAGGCCTCTGGTTGCATCTTTGAAGCTTTTTTTTTGTGAAACACTGGAGCTTGTGTGCCCTGTATTTTAGTAGTTATGGATTTCAACATTGTCCTAGCTTGAAAAACGGGGTAACCTGTAAAAATATGTGGCATAATATATAAACCCTAATACTTGTTGATGCGTCCAACATTCAGTACTCAGTACTGAGCTATAGTTCGCCTGAACATCATAAGTATATCCAAATCTGTCGTCACAATTACGATATTTACGGGATATATGATATATGTTATAAATGTGTTAACCACCTGATTCACCTTGCAGTAGTATTCTGCTTACAAATAAACATTTCAATTCACAGATCCATTGCGGGAAAAACTCTAGAGGGACAGAATTAGGAACTCTTAAAGAAGGAATAAAGGGGGAAAAGAAAGAAGATAAAACTGACGGAATCCTCATGTTGTTAGAATGGATAACAACAGTATCGCCTGCACCGTGGTGCATCTCCGCCCATCTGGCTGCCGTCTTCCTGGATGACCTGCTAAAAGATGGGAGGGACAGTTGGGAGTCAACATCCCAAGAGACAGCATCAACAGTCATGCAGTCTAATTTAAGAAGAAAAAAGGGATTACTGTGATCAGAAGGTGGGTATTGCCGGTTAGCAGTTGAGTAGATTTATATCTATGAACAACATTTTGAGTGTGTCTAAATAATCAAAGATATCCCCTTACAAACTTCTCGTTTATGTTGGGATGTTGATTAATTGTAATTTAATGCAGGCCCCCCCAAGGGTGAAATCCAGTTTTTGCCTACAAGTATCTGGATATATTCAAAATGCGGTTTATAAAAATGAAATGGTAAAAGTTATAAGTGACCAGCCAATGACAGGTCATAAGCCCTGTAAACGCCTAGATATCCATATTCCCTTCCAAATTTCTCGTCTCTGTTGAGATGTCAAATTGTATTTGAAGAGTCGTTTTACGGTAGGTGATATAATTCGGTAAGAATCTCAAATACTAGGCGGATTGGGGAATGTTGTAATACATCAAGTGGCCACTTACCATAGCCAATCGAAAGGTCATAAGTCCTGTAAATGCATCCATATTTACTTCCAAATTTCTCATTAACTCTCAATTGAGATTGACATCTACTTTAAAACATAATGTTGACTTTTCCTATTGTAGCTTTAAAACCAAAAAAATATTAAAAACAATATTTTCGAAACATGTATAGGTATTAGAAATTAAAAATATTGGTAAGTTAGAAAACACCTTTATTTATAATGGATTTTTCAAATAATTTTATGACTAGTAAAGTATTCAATCTTAAGATAAACGAAAAAATTAACAATTAAATTTATTAAAACTAAATTTAATGTGGACACCATCAATTCAACCCGTAGCGTGACTCATTATTGCTTTCTGAAATTCAAAAAGAAAGTAACGATTAGTAGAAAATAAAACAGATTTCAAATACAAGTGCTATATAAGTATATAAGTAACTTCAAAATATGTCAACATTTTGTCACAATAGGCTGACATTCAAACCGCTATTGAAAAAACATAGGATTTTCAGGTTGTGCTATTCTTATTGTCGCTGTATTTTAGGGGTCAGGGCTAAGCTCCGACGTCACACTGCGATATGTACAGATCCTATTGTGGCGGATTTTACATAAAATTAGTTCTCACCTTCAGGGCCAAAGTCTTAAGATCTTAGCTTCTGATAAGAGTGAGAGCTACTTCACCTATTGCTGAATTTCATCCTTCAAGCCTAGATCCTTATAGAACTGGGATATTTGGCGGGGGACAAGATCTTTTACATCATTAGACCATACAATGGTGTACCCTTACTGGACGTGTTTAAACATTTCTTTTCCTCGTCTGCACTGCAGAAATGGCAACTAGATGAATCAATCCCTTTACCTATACCTGCTATATAAGCCTGGTTAAATATACTATGTACTATGACAATATGCAAAGTTTTCTTCATAATGTATCATATTTTTCGTCAAATTATAATTTTTGAAAAGAGCACTTTGTTATTTGATAAAAAATAGGATTCCGGGACGCCTATTCTAGTGGAGTGCTCTGCAGTGTGCAGCGAGAGCCCTGGTGATGACCCTCACTTGATTGTGGGAGAACAGCACCTGCAGCACAACCTGCAGCAGTTATATAGTCCTGGGGGAATCTCTGTTAGCTACTCTTATAAAAATGATTTTACATGTAAATATAAATAGCTGAAGCTAGTTGCTTTAAGGCAAGGGAGCGAGTGATGTTAATAAAAGGACATTGTTCTAAAACTTTAAAGAATGCCCTAAGTTCCTTCTTAGTATCCTGCATACGAGGCAAGCTTTAATAAAAACTTCACTATCTCCATTTTCTCAATAACATCTTCACTTGATTTGTACTATTGTGATTTCGGATTGCGATATGTGTATTTACCTTCAGGGGCGTGAGCGAGTGTGTTATCTGCAGACCTAAACTCCTCAGGAGGACGGCGGGAGGGAAGTCGCAGGAGTAAAGTTTCTGTAGCCCGTCTATGGCCAGAGCGGTCGGGAACACGTGTCGCTGGCGGAGAGTCTCATACTCCAACAGATGACTCTTGTCGCCTGGAAAGTAGATATTGAAGACACTTAGTGGATGAAGGCATTATGCATGTAAAGTAATACTTTTTTCAGCGCCATCTGTGGTTGGGTGATTAAGTGCAGAGCCACTGCTTTACCAACAGATGGAAGTCAACATGGTTGGTAAAGCAGTGAGCTGTGATCTGTTACTATAGAGATGGAATAATAGTGAAGTTAGTGAAAATAATTATAGTTTAAGACTTTTAATATCGTTTCTTTGTTTTGCAGAGAAACCATATTGTCTTATATGCATAAAAAGAAAAAGCTTAAGTGGGTTGAAAGTTTTCAAGTCAATACAATTTTTATTGCATATCACTTTTATTAAGTGTTTTTATTTACAGAATTAAAAAAAAATACATTTAAAAAATCTGGTGTCTATAAAAAATATGACTTTTTGAAATACATTTTTTGGAAGATTGGATAAAAAATTAAATGCAAAAAAAACCAATGCACTTAAAAATTATAAAAAATATGTCTATCTAGAAATTTGGTCTAGTTTTAACTCGCTTCGGATGTGCACTTTTTTGTTCAATGTATTTACCAATTTCTGAGCCGTTGTATACTGCGTCTGCTAAAATCCTCACCAGCTCAGCCACATCCCCAAATCCCAGGTTCACACCCTGCCCCGCGAGGGGGTGGACTCGGTGGGCTGCGTCACTAACGGAACCAAACAAAGATGGTAACAAATTAAGAGAAAAAATCACTATAATAACATAAGATTATTAAATTACTGTATTTATTTGATTCAGTCGCAGACAGTAAGCAGATCATAAATTCAAGCTTCACTTTAAAGGTCACTCAAGTAATGATACTAATTATTGAGGAAAGTTTTTTAAAAATGATTCTCCATACAAATTTTTACAACAGTAACCTTTTTAATTTTTTGTGGATTCCATATCGTCTATGTAAGTCCAATACCGCGTATGAGTCAATAAGTTCAAAATACGCATTTTTGGTGATTTTCGTTGAACGAAACAAGCCGCATCCATTGGTTAATTCAAATTTTAAAATTGACCAATAGACTGCTAGCACTCGGTTAATGTCAATACCGCAAATAAACCATCTTCACAAAAGAAGCAAGCATTACCGCCGTATATCCCGATAAAAATTTCATGTTTACCTCTTTTTTTTACGAAATTGGAGGGTTTTTTGTCTCCCCTGAACATTTTGACAAATGGTTCTTCCGCGGTATTGAACTTACACAGACGATATGCTCCACATAGGGAGCGGATTTGGTATGATGATGATGAACCTTTTTAATTATAAAAAAATTACATTTTAGCTATTGCAAAATAATTCAAAAGGTAATGGTTTCAAACCGCGTTATGGTCTAGAGACAGTCGCTGACGTCGGATTTGAATCCAGCTGCAACACAACTTGTTTCCTGTTTTCTGACACAGTTATTTTGGACTGTTTAAAAGCAGCCTTGAAATTGAAATACTTGAAAATATTGTAAGAGCTCAAATATTTCCTTTTAAATATAAAAGAAATTTAAGGTCAAAGGGTTTTTGATTGATCATTATTAAGTTATATGACAAATTGTCAAATTTTCAATATGACAAATTTTCAGAAATAAAAATATTTCTATCAAAAAATTAGATTTATTTAATGTACTTAGTTAGCTCTCTTACCCGATAAGTGCCACCGAGGGGGTGACGTATCGGCTGGCGTGCCCAAAGGCCAGGGGGAAGGCGGCTCGCTGGGAGGACCCCTGCAGGGCGGGGGGCAGCTGGCGCGGGCCTGCGCCCCCCAGCACGGCCCCCAGGGCGCTAACGGCCGAGTCCACCAGCTGGTTGCGGGGGAACGACTTGTGCTGTGGGGGGGATAGCCAATCATAATGGAGTTGAATAGCCTGGTTATTGAATAAATATATCACACCATGAATACCTACTACTTATACCAAATTGGGTCTAAATTTGTCAAAAGTGAACTGAGCATATCATGGTAGGTACAGCTACCGATACACCGATCGCCACATTTCTGTCCAAGAAACATGTTTCTATCTCTTTCCTATGTCGAGATATTAAATTTAAAAAAATCAGATTTCAATAAAACAGTTCAGAAATAAAATCACATTTTTACAATTTCCCAATAGTTGACTTCAGTTAATGTAGTTTAGTATTCATGATAGTATAACCCTAGAATATCTATCTATGTCATTTTGATGAACACTTAAATGCATTTTTGCGATCTTTGTTGAATGCTTTTTTGGATCTAAGCAAGTATTCCACAGAGATCGCAAATATGGATTTGAGTGTACGTCAAAATGTAAGTACTTTTTTATTTATTCGAAGATTTTTCTAACAAAAAAATTATTTACCTATTAGGAAAGAAACGGGTTGAATGTCATATTCATAAAATTTATCTATGTTGAGTTTTCAATGCGTTCTACACATATCTATAAACAGATTATTTATTATTCAGCTTAGATTTTATTTACGACTTTTATATTAATAAAATTGTTATATTCTGCATAAATATTGCAGGATAGGTGTAGTTATTAGTACTAAGGCCTAGGGGGACAGCTGCAGTAAGTTTCTGGCCTCCTGCTAAGGTGCTAATCTGGCCCTCCATACCAGTGAGCTGAGGCAGGGGCCCAGGGAGAAGCAGGCCAGGTGGCCAGATGATATTGCATGTCAGGGGGTAGGTTATCGTTACCAGGGCGTGGTTCAGGGCGTCGATGAACTCCTGGGGGGACAGCTGCAGCAGGCTCCTGGCCTCCTGGGGGCTAGTGCTCCACACCAGGGAGCTGTGGCAGGGGCCCAGGGTAGGAGGGCCACGGGCCCTGAAGGCAGGAAGCGCTGCCACGCTGTCGTGTTATCTGTCATCTGAAATATTACAAATAATTCATCAGTTTTACAAAGGCTTACAAGACCGTCCGTATTTATACACATCTCTATATTTTCAAGGGTCTGAAAAAACATAGGTAATTATGTGAAATACTTACAAATAAACGCAAAGCTCCTTTATGCATTTTAATAATTGAAATGCTACCCATCCATGGATACCTATACTGTTTTTGTAACAAAAATCTTAAGTATTAATAGTGTTGGATTACCAAGTACCAGTTGAATGACATATAGGTAGCATGCATGACAAAATAAGCACGATGCACTGTGCAGACACTAATCAAGTGATCAATGGATGTTAAAGAAAATGTATGTACAATCACTTTTAAATTCCACCATTGCTTTTTGATAGTTTTGGGAGCATACCACCTGATCCAAAACGTCAAACATCAGTATAAAAATTCTCATAAGCAAGTTACTCACCCAATTATACTATGGTACCCTCCTTTCTTCAACAAGTAAAACAAAAAAAATATTTAGATACTTACTTCAGAGAGCTGCAATGTGGCTACCACGCCCATCTGGTCATACTTCCAGGATATATACTGGACCCCCATCTTCTCGCGGACCTTGGAGCTGGCTCCATCTGCACCAAGCTGTAATAGAGAAAATAAATCATTAATTCCAAATAATGATTTTACTCATAATTTATATATATCATTATGCCTGTATTGCATGTACGTAATTACTTCCGTATTATCAAATCCAAGAAATGATGAAAAAGGAATCAAATATTTACATATAATTTAAGAAGAAACGCTGACCTCTATACACCAACTCCCATCGAACATAATCAATTCTAATTTACTAAAAAAAATTATTATATGAACAAAAATTCATTCAATCTCGCGTCCATATTTTGGAACTGGCTACCACTGCACCAGCTGGTCAAATCCCTATCTGCGCGAAAAGGAATCAAAATATTACCTACATTATAAAAACATTACTAGCAATTCTCGCGGACCTCTATAGCTGGCTGTATCTATGTACGTAATTACTTCCGTATTATTTATCTGAGAATTAATGAAAAAGGAATCAAATATATAATATATAATTTTATTCAAGAATTTCATGACCTTTGCCTATCGAACTATAATATCTATTTATTCATTTATTTATTCACCCTATATATTATTATAGACAGTTATACAGGGTGTAACAAAACTCGATGTACAAAGCGGAAATTGACATCTTTCTGAATTGTAAAGTATAATTTCATAACATGAGACAATTAACGAAGTTGTCATGCTTAAAAATTGCGTCAATAATTGGAAATCAGACAGGTGAACGCGGACTTTAAAATAATATTAGCAAACAGTTTATGACTCAACTAATGTTTAGATTGTGTGTGTGTAAAATGGAAATAAAACAATCATCAGAAAGGAAAGTGAAGAAAAACAGTATAGTAAAAATTGACATTGTTGTTAAAGCATTTCTCAAATTTGGCGGAAAAAATGTAAACTGTTAGCATTTCTCAAATTTGGCGGAAACACTGTAAACTGTAAAATGGAGAACAGGAAAAACTGCGGGAAAAACTAACAAACCAAGAAAATAGAAATAATATCAATTATTGTCATAAGTATTTTTTCTCCTCGTGGAGTGTAGTGATTGGACTTTGGCGTTGGTATTTGTAAAAATACTGGGTTCGATTGCAGAGTTACTAAAGTAAAGTAAAATAGGCACTAAAAGTAAAATAATTTTAGGCCATGAAATATTAAAAAAATACGAAGGTAAAAACTGCGGACCATAAAAAAAAAAAAGTTGTACTGTGCACACTTTTATTTTGTCCGCTTTGTGACATTGCGGTAGCGCGTTTGGCTGTCATGCATGAAGTCGCGGGTTCGATTCCCGATGGGGGGGTCAAATATGAAATATTTATATGAATATATTTCATATTATGTGGTACCTTGGACCGGCGCTGAAGCGTAAGACTGATAATCTTGCCTTCGGCGGTTCAACCTAGCTTAGCGTCACTAAGATTGAAACATTTTTTTAATAATTTATGTATTACTTTAAAAAATCTCAGATATTAAAAAAAAATATAAACATATATATTTCGAAAGGTTATAGATATATAAACAAGTTAAAAATTCGAATTAAAATAATTGTGATGTGATTCTTATTTTACCATAAATGAAGTAGGTACAAGTTTTTTTTCGTTGACCATGCGACATTTTGCCATGTTGTTATTAATTTGTAAAAATAATTTTTAAATCATAGAATCTATATTAGTACCTATGCAAAAAATACAATTTCACTGGATAGATTAATGTTGGTGCTAAAAGGGTTAAATATTGAAAAAGTTTTTAGAATTTTTTTTAAGAAGGTTCGTTTCTAGGTGAGATTATCAAAATAATAGGCGAGTGATTTTACTCAAGTATGGGTATTCTGTGACGTAATCCTCCTTTACAGTTGGGACTTCAGGCCTGTTTGGTTGTAAAATATATTAAAAAATACGTAAGTAATAGATTGCCCGCCTCGTAGATTAGTGGTAGAGCATTTGGTTACCGGCCCAAACTTACAAATTTAATTAGTATACGAGTGCCTGGTCGAGTTGCCCGTAGTAATGCACTATTTCACCATCATCGACCAATTGCAAATCATCAAATACAGTGCAAATTCACCTATACGACGAATGCACGCACTGGCTAACAAGTATGCTAACAATATTGATATTTTCAACACAAATCTAGTGCATTTTAGGGAACAGTGTCTGGATGCCATCTCTGGCGGTAATGAATAGCTACCTACTGTGTAATCATTTAAAAATGTCTATGTAAAAGCCCTATGGCCGTAAAAACAATAAAATAATAATATTAATTTTCTCAGGTGAAAAACCCACATGAAAAAGCAAAATTCTGTTCACTTGAAATATCTAAGATCATTCATTCACTACGGCGGCGGCGCGGCATGATTACGGCCTTAAGATCGCATCTAGAGAGCAAATTTTAAGACTATTATTGTGAAATATATTCAAGAAAAACTGGTATTACCAACACACTCACATAATGATGTACTTAATGCACACAAAGCAAGGCCAATCAACGTGCGTGGATATTTATTCATTATTTTGTGAGAATATTAAACCTAGAAGGAACGGATTATTTTTAAACGATAAACCCATAGAAAAGTATATATTTACCTATCGAGAATACTTTTTAATGCCCATACCCCATCAATTTTAGGCAAAAACAAAACATTTAACACTTTAACGAATACGCAAAATAATTAAAACAGCTCTAACGGATAAAGGGTCCTAAAGGATAGGTCTAAGAAATTGCGCATTTTTTATATTTTTTAATAGTGCTTGCCTAAAGACGTTACGATTTTTCAAAGTTTAACGTCTACGTCACAGATTTACTATCAAGAAAAGCCGCTGAATGCTTCGTAACATGTTACATCAATGAGCAAGTCAAAGGAATAGATAAAACGTTTAACAATTTACATAAATTTTTTGGTGCATTCAAGTTTCGCTAAACAATTAAATTCTTTCATTATCCACATACTTACATACAGATCTGGATACCACAGGAATTTCTCATTCACAAAATATTGGCAGCGAGAAAAGCGATATCACAAAGAACTAAAACGTTGGCTGATGATTTGTTCGAAACATTGAACACACCTACTGAAAAATGGAGGAAAATGTAAAAAGATGGCCGGCATAAAGGTCGCTCTTGTATAAAATACTTATATTATTTTTACTAGAATAGATTAAGTACTACAAACAAATGGGAATTTAAAGTATTCAAATCTGAATAAAAATAACACGATACTTACATTAAAATTATTGGATTCCAAAGGGTTAATGGTTTTTAAATTTAAACTAGCGGGAATTCTCGTTTAAATCCATTCACCATTCACCATAGATGATGTGAGTCGGTGCGCGGGAACGGACGTGCCGCCAGATGTAAATTCGTTCGAAATTCGAAAACATTCGAAAATTGAATTGATCCGAAGTGCTAAAACTTTTCAACAAAGTGCTAAATTTTGACAATGTTGTGCTAATACTTGCCAAAATCTTTCAACAAAGTGGTACATTTTGCCAACATAGTGCTAACACTAACTTGTCAATATTGTGTTAAAGTAATAATAATTTTATCGATGAATTAAGTTTTCGGTTTCAATAAGGAGTTTTAATTTTTTAAATGATTATTTGTTAATAACAGTCTCCACTCGTTTGCGACTGATTTTGGTTATTATGAGTAAGATGATGTAATCAAAGATGTTGTGCTTATAATTCGGACCATAAAAAATATTTATACAAGAAAAATAAAATAATTTAGTGGGCGTCGTATTACCAATGAAGAAAGCTAAAAAATCAGTGCTATGAGTATATGTAAGGTGGTTAGTCTTACGCTTCACGTGTTATGATATTAAAAGTAAAAGTAGGTACCTACATATTCACGCTTTAAAAATTCCCTAAAACTCAAAAAACAAATTTGCAAAAGAAAGTGTGTCACTGTCGTATGAAAATATTAACCGGAATGTTTGGGTCTCACATTTGAACAAAAATGGGCAAGTTGTACCGAATTATTAACATAAAAATGACTATTAATTTGCCAGATTTTCTTTTAATAATAAATACCTATGCACTTACATACAAAAGCTTCTTAGAAAATACGGCGAGTCGAATACAAATTAAGTCATAAAAAAATACATATTTGCATAAATTAATACCTCTTCGTACATGCGGCATTTACCTTATACTCAAAAACACATCATAATCATTGAGATTTTTAGAAAAAGCTATCGTGACTCGTCGCATTCTTGTACTTTTTATTATCTATATACTTATGGTTGCGATTCTAAACGAGCTACAACATAATTATCTTATACGGTCAATAAATAGAACATCGAATTTTGAACGTGAAAAATAAGGTATCAGATTTTTAGTTATCACTGCTGGCACACGAACATAACCTTTTTTAAAATTTTTTTATTATGTGAAGTAAAATTTTCACGAGGAATACTCGATTTGTTTTTATCGACCATGTGAGGTAACTTTAGAATACTGGTGGCCTAGCACAGCCACAACTTTAGAAGTTCCGGATATAATATGCGATATCGCGAATTTCATTAATGACTTTTGCTTTGACGCTTACAAAATTCCGTCGCAAAGTACCTAATGAAGTTAGCGATATCGCATGCTGGAATTTGAAAAGTTGTGTCTGTGCTAATGCCCCTGCACTGCCATCACCAACGTATCTACATTGCAGTTTTGACGCACATAAATATGAAGGTAACGAGTCATATAGCTTTGCGTAATAACTACGATATATCTGCGTAAATACGTTGGTGATCACAGGGCTAATGTGTCTTCTGCATGATTTGTTGTGTCTGCTTGTTTATAATAAGTAAATTACACTTTTTTCATTTTATTAACATTTTTTATGGAATTTTATATTTAAAAATGGATAAAGAGGTGCACAGAAAAGCAAAAAAATCGTTAATAATTATAGGTCCTACCAACTTAAACTACTATTTAATTGGAGGTACCTTATCAAAACCGGACGATTTCCTAACCGCAAGAATTATTTTAAATATACCAAGAGGATACATTATGACCTGCTATGTACTGATAAAATCAACTTGTTGCATGTTATAAAATAATTAGGTATAGACTTACTTCTACTGAGTGATAACATCATATTTTAACTAGCGATATTGGTGGCAAAAACAAATGAGAGACAATTGAAAAAGCGCAATTTTAAGACTTCATCTAATTTAGATTAGTCCGCCTCGAGGTGTTGGTGTGGTTAATCTTTGGGCTACAAATCAAATAAAGTGATCTGTTGCTCGATCACAGATCAGTACCGATTCGGTAATAAGCGACGTGATAACGATTTCTTACCCATGGATGTTTAACGTTTTCGCGATCACAATGGAACACGCGTTAAAAGTTATCGATCGGGATTATTAAACGAGCGCATACTAGTCACGAGCCATTTCCCGAGATATATCTTATTCGCACTTATATTCATTCAATCTTTATTATAATTTAGCCGGTTTTCGGCAAGCCAAATATTGAGAAAAGCAGTCGATAATATAATAATCCGACAAGCGCGTTGATTTGACGTTTGACGTAAGGCCGCGATCAATGGCCGCGATATTGCGCGCATCGGCCCCGCTCGGCTATGATCGGCTCGGCGAAAACGTCCGAACACACGACGAACACAGCCGAACCGCTACCACGGTATCGAACTGTGATCGGTCAAATCGTTAGCGTTAGCACGTAAATAGCACGCTTTTAACTACGTCGATAGTTATCTGTGCTTGGGCTACTGATCGGTTGGGGATCTACCAGCTTCTAGTAAAAGCTGTCACAAGTCTCAAGGACCATACATAATATATTTATGCTGTATCCCTTTATTTAATAGGTTTTCCTAAATCCTTGCTTCATATCAATTTTTATTAGTTTTCTTAAACTTGATATCAAAACTAGCAATACTTGACGGAAAAATACATCTATGAAAGATTAACTCGAAATGCTGAATTTGAAATCGTAAATATTGGATCATTATCATCCGGAGTTTTCGCGTTCTGCTTTAAACTATTTTGGTTTCAAGTTCAGAGCTAAATTTTTCACAATCCACATATTTATAACACCAAAGATACCGACTAACCCTCGAACTGTCAGACTGTCTAGTTAACTTACAAAATACATTTTGAAATACATAAATCGCAAAACAACAAAAAACTTAAAACTTAAAGAATAGCAATGTTTCAACAATAATATTAATTATGCTATCATAACTCTGATCTAATACCGTTCTATGTATATTTCCGAGTATTTTCCAACCTCCTGATTCATTATTGCTACCTAATAGTGCATAAGGCACTGCAATGGTACACCAAGTTGCACCGTTTACACCTGCGCTGTGCAAGTGTATACCCTGCGAGGTGCCAGCGTCAGCGCATCTTGATAATTTATTACGTAAAAGCTAGCTGATCAGTCTTACAATATTATTTACAAATATCTAGTATTATTATTATGGATAATATATATAGCGCCGTTTTCGTATACATATACCTCAAGGGCGGACTATTGTTGACATCTCAACAAAGATAAACGAGTTCTGAAAGGCAGTGGATTTCTTGTTCGTTTTATATTACGGAAAAACACAAGCATGACTCGCGAGTCATAAAACCACGAATAAGGAATGGACAAAAAATAAAGTGGATTGGAACAAAAACAGTGTTTTGATCGCCCACGCTGTCAAATAAATACAAAGTTTCCCGAAAGGGTATACGCCCAGTTTTATTAAAAATATTTGAAATTAATTGTTATTTTAGGAAGACAAGCCTAAAGGCTGAAAAAAATCATTTGGATGTTGAAATCTCATCGAGCACACCCAGAGTAAAATTAATATTACTCATAATAACAAGGGTTTGGTCACGTGGAGCGAATGAGTGATGAAAGAACGGCTAAAAGAAGTTTAAATGCAAGTGTGCCTGGATGTTGAAATCTCACCGAGCACACCCAGAGTCAAATTAATATTACTCATAATAACAAGGGTTTGGTCACGTGGAGCGAATGAGTGATGAAAGAACGGCTAAAAGAAGTTTAAATGCAAGTGTGCCTGGATGTTGAAATCTCACCGAGCACACCCAGAGTCAAATTAAAATTACTCATAATAACAAGGCCTAAATTATTGAGTGGCTGAGTAGACTTGAGTTAAGTTGAGGCAGTTTGTGGATTCCATATACTCCACATTGGGAGCGGATATGGTATGATGATGTTGATGGAATCTGTATTCTTAGCTATAATAAACATTATTTGCGCCTTAGATTCGTCGTATTTGGATTTGTTGGACAACTATTCTAACGCAACGTTGGCGTTGGATGTATCGACCTCTCTATTATTCACCTAAGGGCGTTTGTCCCTCTTCCTCTCGCACTTTTTCCCCGTATGAGAGGGAGAGAGTCCGAAGTTTGACAGCTGACATACTAGCCTCCGGCGGGAATTCGCCCCTATAATGTTTGATGATTCTCATCGGTCTATGGGTTTGAGGATCTCTGAAGCGTGCCTATAGCTCGGGAGACTGTTACCTTCGACCGGTAGAAAATTTAGCATCATTAGAAGCGTTTTTATGCGTTTTTTTTTCGGTAAATGGCCATTCTTCATACAAACGATTTTTGCTTTTTTTTCAAAAAGCGCGACTCGATTCTGACTTTTTTCGTGATGGGTTTTTGCAGCCGCTCCGTATCATTCTTTCGAGCACAATTTCATCAGCCGAAATGCTTTTTTAACGGACATATTTGCGTTTGTATTTTCGGGCATTTTTTCTCCATAGTAGGTCTCCCGATTCGACACGAGAGTCGTCCTGGTCGAAAAAACCAATACAGAGTCGTATTTTTATGCTATAAATCGAGACTAGGACTACATTTGGCGTTCGTGGGTACCGTAAAAATAGCTCTAGCTGGAAAATTTACAAAGTTATTAAGTTTTTCTTTTGCGATTTTATTTGTATAGGATTTTCCATAGTAACTTTTTTTTGCTCTCTCCTGACCTTAAAAATGCCTCAAAGTTACATGTTGTTCAATTTCTACGTACAACTCATAAATATATTATAGATTCGCGTATTTTTTTAATATATATAAAAGCCTTTTCGATTAGATATCAGCTAAAATACATTCCCCATAGTAAACTGTATGGGATTTTCTTTTTTAAACGCTGGACATATTTTTCATTACGAAAACCTAAATTTCGGGTCTAATCGCTAGAAGGTGCGGAAATCTAACCGTTTCTGTAAAAAAAATTGACCCCGATGTTCATTTTTCATATAAAATTATCAATTAATATAATGAATTTCCCAAAGCGGATGTGTGAGAGTGAGGCACCTTTTTCTGCTTGGTAAAAGCGAGACGAAAGATGAACGTCTGTGTATTTATAATGATTATTTGTTCGCCTAATTAATAAATGTCAAAATAAAATGTGTTACCATTACGTAGAAAATAATATTAAAACCTGCCTAAAATAAAAGTACCTACTTATGTTTCCGTATAGATTTCCTCTGTCTATGACTAATAAAATTATTATTTTGCCTTTCAAACAAATTATTTTTTTAGCAAATTTATCTAAATACAAATGCTTTTGACTTTGACAGCTGGACTTTTCATTTATTTAAATTTTTTGATCTATATTTACACCTTGATTCCAAACTTTTACAAGATAAATCCGTATTGTGATGAAAAATAAGAAATTATTATCGTTTTCCAAATGATTTTTTTTAATTGAAAATCTTTATTGTTGCTTTTGAAAAAGACAGTCACGGATTAAATCGTCGACATTGGACAAAAATGTTTTTTTATTGCTATAAAGTTCCTACCTTTCATTTGTATGGAATAAAATTTTATAAAGTTGACAATGCACGGTTTATTAATATATTTTTTTGAAGCGTTCCGTAGGCGTTTTTTTTTTCATTCTTTGAGTTTAAAAGAATCTTTGTTAAAATTTTGGAGCATATGGACTCTGTATAATTCCTGATTAAGCTATTTTATTTTAAGAATACCTAATAACTTCTCATTTTAAAAAATGTAATAATCATCAACACCATTCCATAAATTCTTCCCATGTAGAGCAAATGGATTTTTTTAAATATGAGATTGATAGCTTATGTTACTTTATAACTTTTTTTAATAAAACTAAAATGCGTTATGGTGGGGTCCTAATTTCAAAATAATGCATTTGCTTTTAATTCCAAGATGGCGGACGCAACTTTTTTGATAATATGAACAGGGTATCATTTCCAAGGTTATTGGGGGTTCTGGTTTTGGATTTTTTGTATATTTTTAATCCAAGATGGCCGATGCATTAAAAAAATATGAACATGGGTATCATTAGGGGCCATGATTTCGAATTTTATTTTGATATCCAACATTAAACCAGTAGGTATAAGAGGGAGAAGGTCTCCTGACAAGCTAGCCTCCGGCAGGAAAACTCCCCTATAATGTCGATTTCTCATCGGTCTGTGGCTCTGTGGGTCTCTGGAGCGTGCCCGTATCATTTTCAAGGTTATTGGGGGTTCTGGTTTTGGATTTTTTGTTTATTTTTTAAACCCAAGATGGGCGATGTATTAAAAAAAAATATGAACATGAGTGTCATTAGGGGCCCTGATTTCCAATTTTGTTTTGATATCCAACATAAAACCAGTAAGTATAAGAGGGAGAAGGTCTCCTGACAAGCTAGCCTCCGGCAGGAAAACTCCCCTATAATGTCGATTTCTCATCGGTCTGTGGCTCTACGGGTCTGGAGCGTGCCCGTATCATTTTCAAGGTTATTGGAGGTTCTGGGGGTTTCGGATTTTTTGTTTATTTTTAAATCCAAGATGGCCGATGCACTTTTTTTAAAAACATGGGTATCATTTTCGGAATTATTAGGGGTCCTGATTTCGAACACAGCATTTATTTTAAAAGTCCAACATGGCTGACGCAACATTTTTTTGCGCGCATGTGACCATTTTTTTATCAAATTAATTACGTTCTATAACCAAGTACCACCGTAACAAGACAAGAGACTCATGTTTATAAATAATTAATATAACGTCACGAATTGGTTTAAACTTGAAAATACGAGTAAATCGCTCCTAAATGTCTTAAGTCTAAACTTAATTCTACATGTCCAGATATTATGTCAAATATTTATCTTTCTGCTAAGGATTTCATAATTTTTAAAAACACGGCGCGCTATTCAAATCCATTGACTACAAAAACTAAAAACGCGATTCACCAAAAACTAACTTTTTGATGCTACAACGTTTAGTTATTAGATGGCCGAAATCATTTTTAAAAAAATGTTTTTAGTTATTTCCCTACGAGGGCCACCAAAACACTTCTATTAAATAAATAAATTTCTACAAAATAATAATTATAAACTGTTGAATTATACTTAAATTTTATTTCTAAAAATTCAGCTCCCCCACTCTTCAAGTCTACTTGAAGAGAGCCGTACGCTCGTAGTTTCAGAAATACACACTGCCTGTGTTGTGTCAGTTACAGATAACATTAGTTCGTATTAACTAAACACAATGTAGGTATTATTAACTCACTGTTTCATGAGGTTATTCTCTGGCTCTGTCCTCGGCCATGATTCGGGGCTTAGGAGAACAGGAGACAGGTGGCTGGAGGCTGGTGGCTATTCTTACCACATCGATAAAAAAAGATTTAATAGTTCAGTGGTATTTATAGTGACAGATAGCCATTATCAAATTTAACGAGATATAAAATTCGATTATTTTAATCTTTAACTACTATGTACAAGTAAAAATGGACCATATAAAACTATAGTTCAACCATGTCAACGTTTGCATTTTAAAATTTAACTGAATTTTTTTTTATTTAATGAAAAAAAAAATGTTTACAAATAATACATGTGAAGTACACAAATACGTATATATATTTTTTTAAATAATCAAAAATCCCACAAGGCATAACCTGTTCGTGGGTATACAAAGTATGTCGATTGTGAATTTACCTTCTTTCAAGGAACATTTTAAAAAAAATACGAAAAATAAAGACAAATAAAAATACAAAAATTTAAGATAAGATACTCGTATATAATAATAAACATTTTTTTGCAGTTGTATTTTACAATTTTCGTATTTTCTAAAAAATGTTTTTTTAATTTTTCAAGTGTTCTTTTTTTTTAGAAAATAGCTGTTGTTTTAAACGACTAAGAATTTTCATTTGTATTTCTTTTAAACGTTCTTATTTTACTTCAAAAATCATACTACAGGTCCATAGGACCATTTAAATTAAAATTTATGAACCATATTACAATACGTATATTTACCCAATCGCTTTTCGGTGAAGATTTTTTACTAGTGTAGAAATAAAAACGCAAAAATATGCTTATTTCTGTTATATGTATAATTTTTGTATAATAATACAAGAATAGCCTGTTGAGTCGGTTTATTAATGTGCGAATAAATTAAAATAAAACGTCTGGGTTGATTAAATCCGACATAATGGTTCAAATCTGACGTCTGAATAATAAATCTAAACAGAGCAGATATTCTTGGCAGATTAAACTTAAACATAAATTTAAAACAAAATGTAGCACAGATGTTGACAATCCGTCAGTAGTTTGCGTCAGAGCTGCGGGACGCGGACCTGACTTGGGCGGATGCACGGTAACTGGCGGCCGATAGCTCGGCTTGGAGGCAGTTTGCGGAATCCATATGTTCCACATAGGGAGCGGATATGGTATGAGGATGATGACGACAGATAAAGAATAAGTAATATGTTATTATATATTTCAAGATGATGGTACACAGGTATCTTTTACATAAGTTGTTTACTCTGATTAAAAGGTCCAAGGAATCTTTAAAATCGTACTTCGAAGTTTTCTTACTAAATAATCTGGCAGAAAACGTTAAGTTAAACAGAAGCACACAAAATGTAAACAGAATGAAAACTAAAATAAACACATTTCTAATAACATTATAGGTATACGCCATTGTGCTATTCTACACCCGCATCTTGCCAAAACTAAACTAACTAACTAACTAACTAACCATCACGCCATTTCATTAATTAATAAACGATTAAAATTACTATTCATACACAAATAAAATTTATTAGATAAATGCTCATATTTTTTCTTTAGATCAAGTGCAGTAAAATATGCGATGAACAAAATAATACGTGATGAACAAAATAATTTGTGATGAACAAAATAATATGTGATGAAAAAAATGAAATATTATGTGATGAACAAAATAATATGTGATGAAAAAAATGAAATATTATGTGATGAACAAAATAATATGTGATGAACAAAATAATATGTAATGAACAATGAAGTGTGATGAATAAGAAAACAAAATAATACACGAAGTGGAATAATAATACAATGTTGAATAAGATATAAAACGTAGTTGGATTTAGGTAAATACAAAAATGAATTCAATGAAAATGGATAATATGATGAAACAAGAGGTAAGAATTCCATAATATTATTATAAGATAATACTTTATTATTATTATTATTATGTTTCGCTTTCATACATACACCTACTACTTCTACTTTTCCTTATCCAGTGATTCTTGATCATTACATGAAGGTTAGATGATCAGTCATACGTCATACGCTTCAGTACCAGTCCAAGGTGTCACACATGAAATATTAATATGAAAATCATTTGTAAATAAATGAATATTTGACCCCCTACGGGACTCGAACCCGCGATTTCGTGCACGGTAGCCAAATGCGCTACCACTATGCTACGAAGCGAACACATACATCTAACTTTAAAATATTACGTATAATATTTTAGTCGAATTATATAGGTACTATATTAATCATAGTTTTGTAAGAGGATCTTCCATCTCCATAATACGAAGTAGTGGAATACACAATATACACTATACACCCATAATCCAGATTAAAAAGATACTAAATTATATGAAGAAAACCAGTGTATAAATACTAGCAACATTCTCAGGTAAACGCGATAGCGAGCTGATAAAATATCATTTCAAATATTATCAACCATTCTGCAATACAACGTTATTTTTGTTTACTATCTTATTTACAAAGACGATACCCAAAATGTTAGCCCGTAAGTTTAGTAGTCCGCGAAATCTTTGACAATGTGCGCCACAGTTCTTACCTCACGCTAAATAATAAAATTTGCAATGTATCAGTTAATTTGAACAGAACACTACTATGGAGAAATATGTGATGTATTGTGAGGGGTACGAAAATAAGGTTAGTGGAAAGAAAATAATATGAAAAATATTGCTATCGAAAAATAAATTCTAATGATAATAAGTGTGGGCCAATGCAATAATAAAAATGGTATAATACATAGGTACTTCGGTACATTGTGTATGATATTTTATTGATCACGTTTACCTATATTTAGAAGATTATAATATCGTGTGGGTGAAGAGGTCACCAAAGAACGAAAGAACGTTGTTAAACCAGTCATAAGTCCTGCAACTTCTTGTGAGTCGACGTTAAATTAATTCGAAATATTTTCAATGATAGAGTGTCGGCATTCCCATAAGTAATAGAGAATACCATAAGAAAATTCCGAGCTGATGGTTCACCTATAAACTCATCAAAAGAATGTGAAAGAATGCGAAGTTTTCGACCAAGAGCTCTTCCTAATTTCTTATTTTCATCTTCGTCAACAGCCATTAATTAATCATCCACTGCTGGAGATAGACCTTCCTCGTCCACTTCTTTTTGTATTAGCCTTCGAGCTGCCATCTGGATCCTGCAGTAGTTTTTACATATATCAGTCCATTATCTTAGTGACTTTCTCACAATTATTCTTGCGGCTGTGAGCCTCCATTGTCCATTGTCACTCTAGCAGACCACGTGCAAGTTAAATTCACTCGCTCGTACCTGCACGTGTAAGGTTGATCCCCTAATCCCCCCTCCATTGAGACCCTGACCGCGGATGCACGGGTGGATGTCTGGGGTGGGGGGGCCTGGCGAGGCAGTATGCCGGTCTCCACACGGGTGGTAGTAATTATCAATAAATAATGATCGGGGTAGAAACTAACATACCCTACCACTGTTAATTTGGGCCGACTCTGGTTGGTTTGGGTGACGGAAACAATGACAATTATAATACATAAGCCGAGACAGTGGTAGGGGCTATGAAAGCATTTGTTCGCGTACATAACGTAAATTCATCCGTATTTTTATCACACTAACAATCTTAAAATCGCGGTTTAGCTTGTTGAAAAAATCGGTAGAGTTGGCTGGACTGAAAAAAGACTCAATAGTCTTTAAAGCAGTCTAGGGAAAGGGTGGGGCTTTCATTGCACGTGTAAGGATGGTAGAGTTTTCTACTAATCAAGTTTCTTGCAACCTACATGTCAGCGACTTGTCTAATGCGACGTCTATGATTTCTTCCATCTTATAATTGTATCATTATTCTTAGTTGAACATGAGCAATTTCCTAGCAGGAGGAGCCAGATGAGCAAACTGACGTAACGACTATCATCATCGAAGAGGATGGGGAGAGCATCAGCAGCGAGGAAGACGGTGCCGGAGTAGACTGTATAGCCCGCAGCAGGTCATGGCCCATGAGGGATATATGGCCATCAGGTAATTTATTCCACTCCTTAGCATGACTTGCGTATTCTCAGATTTTCCCAAGGTGAAGGAGGCACATTTTACTGTCCTCGTATTAATGTCTGCCATCTATCTGCCAATGTAAAAGAGATTGGGATGCAAATTTCTAAAAAGTAACTTGATTAAAGTCTTTAACAACAGCATTTTGAACGTATACAAATACTTGTAGACAAATTACTGGATTATACCCGTGCTGGGCTGATATCAGATATTATTGATATCTCAACAGAGACAGAGAAACTCTCAAAAATTGAGAGACATCTTCAGGCGTCTTCTAGTAAGTAATTAAATTCGGATGAACCTTACCTACACCAATAAAGTTAGATTGCCAAAAAAATGCCTAACTATCTTCTCAACAGATGTCACTAGAGAGAAAAAATATTAAAATCTGTCGAAAAACCAACTTAAATGTGGACACTTCTGTACAAACTCAACATATATAGAAGTTTAAAATATTTGTCATATATGGTTATCAGATGATAGGCGGAATAGGGAATGTTGTAGTACATCAAGTGGCCACTTAACCCAGCCAATGACAGGTCATAAGCCCTGTAAACGCCTAGATAACCCACATTCGTTTCCAGAGTTTTTCTGTCTCTGTTGAGATATCAATAATATCTGATTAAAGTCTCCTTAAAGGGCGTTCCCTCGGTACCTTGGTCTTATCTTTTTTTGTTTTGATATAGGTACTATCTTGATTTGTGGTTTCAATCAAACGTTGTCAGTTTTTAATTTTGAAATCTTAATATGATTTGATGTCACGAAGCCAAGTACTTTATCTGCCATTCAACAAATAATATTATAGTACATTAGACGGCCATTTTAATGCGAATAAAATAACCACGATGCAGACCGCGTCCAAAGATGTTTGAAGTAGAAAAATTTAAGAGTGAAGTACAAAGTAGATTAGAAAAAGAAAATAATAAGAATTCGATATCGATAGAACGGTTTCGGTTATGCTGTAGTTTCACAAATACAACTACGGTAAAAACTATGTTATCTGCTGACGATATATTTTTTTTTGAGTTATGCAAAACATTGAAAGCAAACAAAAATCCACTAGAAGTTCATCTAAATACGAGTACGAAATGTATAAAATCTATTAATTTTGTTGAATCCATGGAAATGGATATTGGCCAAATGGAAAATATTTGAAAACTACTCATCGACGCTATAATTAATGAAACTCTAGCCTGTTGCTCGATCACAGATCACTAGCGACTCGTAATAAGCGACGTGATAACGATTCCTTACCCATGGATGTTTAACGTTTTCGCGATCACAATGGAACACGCGTTAAAAGTTATCGATCGGGATTATTAAACGAGCGCATCAAGTCGCGAGCCCTTTCCCGAGATATATATTCTTCGCACATATCTTCATTCAATCTTTCTCGAGTGCCGTATTGCATTTAGCCGGCGTTCAGCAAGCTAAATATTGAGAAAAGCAGTCGACATAATAAACAATCCGACACGCGCGTTGATTTGACGTTTGACGTTTGTCCGCGATATCGCGTGCCGAGCATTGCCGAGCTTTGCCTCGGCAATGCTCGGCTCGGCGAACGTGGTATGAACGTATGTTCATTGTGATCGGTCAAATCGTTAGCGTTAGCACGTGGTTAGCACGTTTTTAACTACGTCGATAGTTATCTGTGAGTTATTGAGCTCGTTATTATTAAGTTTTGTATGAATAACGCAGACATGGAATTTAATGTCAAGAGGTTGTGGTTAATGACTAACGACCAATTACTACTGTATCCTGTGATAAGTTTTACTTCTAACTAGGATTTGTGCTTTTGTAAAGAATTTAGTAGCTCCGTAGTCTTGCGGTCAGCAAAATGGACAAAATGAGTTGATAAATATTTGGATTTTGTTCCCACGCCAGAAAAACAAAACGTATAAGTACAATGGAAGTGCGAGAATTTCAAACTGTTTGATTATGTTTTATTTTCGGCATAATTGAAAAACCCGTTAACCGTATGAAAACAATAAAATAAAAAGTTCTCAGCATCTCTATTGCAAGCTTGCTAAAATCTTACATCAAAACATCGACATCACCTGGTAACTTTATAATGTAAATGCAATTGATAGGTGCACTTATGTTGAAATTAGAGCAGAATGCAAGGCTGAGATAAGCATTATTGACAAAATTAAGAAAGGTCTTTTACGTTGGTTCGGTCATGTAGAGCGAATGGATGATGAAAGAACGGCTAAAAAAATATATGATGCGACTGTGCCTGGATGTAGAAGTCGAGGAAGGCCGAGAAAGACATGGCATGATCAAGTAAAACAAGTGCTTGAAAGTGGGCATGTAAGAAGTCGGAAATATCGACGTGCGTGCATGAGAAGATGTATGAATGTGGAGGAAGCAAGAGAAGTATGCCAGGACAGAGTGGTGTGGCGTTCTATCCTCTCTGCCTACCCCTTCGGGGAAATGGCGTGATGGTTAGTTAGTTAGTTAGTTATACCCATGATTTCAATTTGGTCCAGTATTTATGAGCGAGATTCCGAATTCAAAGTATTTTTTTAGAACCAAAGAAACTGAATACTCTCGCGGCCTCATCTCATATTAGAACTAAACACCAACATCATATACATAAACCCGTCTTCGTGTTCATAGACCAAAACTTCGGTTTGATTAGGTCAAAGGGAATCGACTTATTAACCTATCAGAAAACTGATCTTGTAATTGAAATGGATCTTTGTGTGTGGTGCCGGTTGGTGTAATATTGTGACTATGGAACAGGGTTGTAGAATTTTAAAATCAAATCGAATGACTTTGAATTTATTATAATGTATTTACTCCAAACCATGTCTCACATAAACATTAATCAATTTCTTTAAGAAAGGAGTTAAGTATGTTTAGAACAAAGAAATAAAACCCAGAATAGAGTCAAAAATTTGAAACCATGTTTTTGGAGTCTGATTGTGAAAAATACATGTATTATTGATATCCCAACAGAGACAGAGAAACTCTGGAAACGAATGAAATAAATCTGATATCAGCCCAGCATGTGTATAATCCAGTAATTTGTCAACAAGTATTTGCATACATTCAAAATGTTGTTAAAAATACATGTCTTTATTCATCTACACCGAAAACATGCCTGTTAAAAAAAGTTTAATAGTAGGAAAGTATAAAAAACAAGAGTGACAATGCATTGAATTTTACGAAAACCTTGATGAAGGAGAAGTTGGAGTCAGACAGTTTTAGTGTAGTTTTGTTAATTTATTCCAGAATAAATTGACCAACTTCGACTTCTTTCTCATTCGATTTTTACCATTTCCCAGCCCTGGGATGGTGGTCGCGTGGGCAGTATCATTCAACAAGGAATTTGGTGTTTACTTTGTCTTGACCGCAACGCTGGCTTCGCTTAGTTAGAGCTAGTAGCTGGAAGTGGAGGCGGATATTTTTACATCCAAAACCAAAATCACTTGTGCTCTCGTCAATCGGAAGTCAACAATAGATTATTGTCGATATTCCGCCAATATTCCAGCGGTCCACACTACAATGTACACTGTGGCAACGAAGGAAATAATTGGCTCTGAGTGAAAACGAAAACATGGTATACTGTATACTCGTATTTGAAAAGAAAGCCCCACGTTTGTAAAACGATATTATTATGTATAATTGATACCCAACAGAGACAGAGAAACTCTGGAAACGAATGTGGGTTATCTAGGCGTTTACAGGGCTTATGACCTGTCATTGGCTGGGTTAAGTGGCCACTTGATATACTACAACATTCCCCATTCCGCCCATCATCTGATAACCATATATGACAAATTTTGGAACTACTATATATTGAAATCGTCTTCGTCGTTCCGCATTACCGAAATTTTCTATGCTGGTTTCATCTGTTGAGAAGATTGTTAAGCATTTTTTGTCAATCATCTTTATTAGTGTAGGTAAGGCTCTACCGAGCTTTATTACTTACTAGAAGACGCCTGAATATGTCTCCAATTTTTGTTTGCTTTATATTTTAACCAGTAAACTTTTAACAACATTTTTTGAATGTATACAAATACTTGCTTGGCTGATATCAGATATTATTGAGATCCCAACAGCAGCCCAGCATGGGTATAATCCAGTAATTTGTCTACAAGTATTTGTATACATTCAAAAAATGATATTATTATGTATTGACTTTTTACAGAAATCGTTCTAATAATAATATGACGAAAAATAAATGAATAACGCAAACAAAAATAATTTGAGAGATAAGTTTAGACACTTGTGACATGTGACTATAGCCTTGAGGTCTTACCGATATATTGGGATAATAAAAAATGTATCATTTGAGTTTTCCCCTCGACACATTGAAAAAATTACAACCTGATCAACTTTTCCAATGAACGGCAGAGTATGACTTCACAAAACATAAGGGATTGTGCTTTAATTTAATTTTACACAGATTTATTCTAATGAAATAATAAAATGACGAAAAACACGAATCAAGGTTCGTAGGTTTTCACGGCCTTCAGAATACAGATAGTGTTTTTCTGGGTTATTATGCCGTGTTTGTGGGCTTTGTGTTGCCTAAACACGAAAGCGGGTTTTCTTGTGAATATTTATTTGAGCTAACTCTAGAATTTATACGCAAACGACCTAATAAATTAACATTTTATACGAACAAAAATATCAACACATAATATGATATTACAATGAAGTAAAATAGAAAATAAGACCCAATAATGCAAGTAATGTTAACTAAAACTTATCCAGTTCAAAGAAGTTTAAAGAATAACTATGTTTTGCTTTGTATGTACATAGAAATATTTAAAAAATACATTAGTAAGTCGGTACTTATATCAGTATTGATGAGTTTCGACATTTATTTTATTAATAGAAAACCCAACAGTTATAAATGATATTAGAAAGTATAAAAATAAATTAAATAAACCAATTAAGTGTTTTCATAAATAGACAGCATAACATACTCGTATAACAGCATTAAATGAACAAAGGATGTGTCTTGTACTTTTATTCGACATTCGTGTCGAGTGAATCATCTCTTTGCAAACAGTTTGAGATGGAGTCAGCCAAAACAGAACAATTGTAAACACGTCAATTACCGGAAACTCAAGAATTTCGGCTAAAGGTTGCAGTTTTCGAGGTACAACCAGATAGATACAATACCGTGTCATTGTTATGTTTAATATCATTGGGTACAACCGGCTTAGAAGGTGTAAGAAGTCGCCACGAGCCACTGTGAACAGTTATAGCAGAGTTCAGCACAATATAAGATATAGATGGAGTAACAAAACTCGTAGTACAAGCCGGAAACTGGTGAATCTATACCATATTTGGAGTCGAATGGCTTTTAAATCTGAGCTTGAAAAGTTTTTTTTTCTTCTCATAAAAGCTTTCATTAGTACCGCAGATTAAGTAAAATTGCACAAATTCATATTAAAATGCTGTTTTTGTTTTTTTTAATATTTATGGATAGTAATAGTATCAATTTGACTAAATACATGAAATTTGATACAAATTTGCAAAAAAATATCGAAAAAAAAATCAACCTCGTACCTACTCAATTTTCTCGAAAACTATGGGAATGCAGGTTAAAAGTTATTTATCACTGTTATTACGTCCACTGTTGACAATCCGTCGGCAGTTTGCGTCAAAGCCGCGGGATGTGGACTTGACTTGAGAGGATGCACGGGATCTGGCGGCCGATCGCTTGGCTTGGGGGCAGTGTGTGGAATCCATATGTTCCACATAAAGAGCGGATATGGAATGATGATGATGATGATATTAAAATATGTAGGATGTAGGTATATTATCACTTAACGTTTTTATGACAGTTATTAAGAATTTCTTTTTTTATAATATTTTTTTTGTGATATCAAAATCAACATAATGACTATCTTAACTTTATTGATTTCTGTATGGAAAACAATTTGTTAATCGATAAACGAGAAAGCTATTAAGAATGATGCATAGGTTTTGTTTTGGTGGGATGTTTTGAAAACACAGCCTCCTATGATAAAGTTGGACTTGGTTTACAGTGGATGACGAATCTCGTGTGAATTAGATTTAATGCCTGTTGAAGTCACCTTCCTAATTGGAAAGAACATCACTCAATATTGTGATTTCGTGCTATGTTTGGAAATCCTCGACCCTCGACACTCCACACTCCACACTAAACGCTACACGTTAGTTTGACTAAAGTAGGTAGGTAACTACTGGGGATTTCCAACGTCAAGGAAAGAGAAAGGCAGACGGTACTAATATAGTCCATTTTATGATTGCAGAAATCCTCCAACACGAAAATGTAAAAAAATGAGTTAAATACAAAATAAGTATAAATTTTTAAATAAGTACATAGGTATTTTTGTTGGTTGACCGTAACAGATGAGGGGTTTAGGGCATTGATATATAATACATTTAGATCTGCCTTGCAGAGTAAATTATTTAGAAAAAGTAATGACACGAAGATTCTGCACCTCAATACTCTTACACGGGTCGACCTACCAGAGCCCTTCGACTGCCGGCAAGCATCCGCCCACACACCGCAAAAGGTATGGGCTAAATATAGGGTTACAGTAACAGTATACAATACTAACCCGTTCCTTACGAGGAGCGTTCATGAATTTTACCATGCATCTAAAATGACTTTTTTTTTTCTTGTGCTGTTTGCTATTATTTAAGAAGAAAACTTTCTTTGAATAATAATTATTTAAGGGTATGTAAACAAATATTAAAAAAAAATTTACATGTGGAAAATTACACTGTATTTTTTGTTAATTTTACCCGTACGGTTTTTACACGGTTTTAACTACACAGGAAGGCATTTCGGAATGTTTTCTGAACGTCCGGCTCTGCCGGCGGTTAAAGAAATACTGAATACGCGTCTGGCGGAGTCGGAGGTTTTGACGGAGTTGAAGTGTCAATCATTTTTTGGGTTCAGTTCAAATCTAAGTAAATCAATGGTTTAGGGTAATTAATTCGTTAGTGTTTAAAATCATGTCGAATAGTATTAAACCGGGTTGTAGTCCCGAAGTAAAAATGCGGAATTCGGATTGGAATCCCACTCTACCACAACTTGTTCTTTTCTATTTTGAGGTTTTCTCTTCTTTGCTATGACATGACATGACGAGAGCATTTGTAATTGTATTGATTTGTATTTCAGACGAGATAGTAGAGAGCCTGAAGGAGATGGACACGTGGGGGGCCGGCGAGCTGGTGTGCACGGACCGCGTGCCGGGGGCGCTCGCCCTCCCGGGGGCGGCAGGCGTGTCCCTGCTGTGGGCCTGCTGGCTGGGCAAGGGGCCCGCCACGGCGCTGCTGCTCAAGGGGGGCGCGGACCCGCACGTGCTCGACGGGCAGGGCAGGTTAGAGGGCCTTACATAACATCTAACACAACTAGAATCCCCTGATGGCTGATGAACTTTAATTAACAACATTTCGAGTGTGTCCAAATACTTGTAGACAAAAACTGGATTTCACCCATTACGGGCTAATAAAATTACAATTTGACATAGATCGGCAAGTGAGCGCGCGTGGAAGAGCGCCATACTGATTAAGCTATCGGCCGATAGTTTATCGATAGGATAGTTTAAAGGCAATCGCAAGGCCTATTAAACTTAGCGATCGGCCGATACCCGACCGTTGTAGTATGCGCACTTGCATACATCTTCATACTGATTAAAAGCCCGACTGAACTATCGCCCGATAGAAAGTCTCTAGTCTGCGGGGGCTCTAACGGTTACCCTGGACCTGGACTTGGTGCTAACAGCTAGAGGAATAAAGACAGTTAGAGCTTGTGGGTGTGATACTGTAGCTTCAGGATCTTCAGAACACGATACAAATATCAAACAAAGGACGAACATAATATTTATTATACTTGCATTTTCGCGTCAATCCTATAAACATTTAAATGGCTGATATTATCATAAATTATTTCTGACTATTCATTAAACACCATTTATGATGAAGCAACATAAATGATACCATAAAGCAAGGTACAACATAGTAAGATATTTCCAGTTTGCATTATATTCCGCTGTCCAGCCTTAATTACACGTCTTTGAATGATCACATTATATTTTCCGTAAAGCTAACGATCCGTGAGGTTGATTATAAATTATAATCTGTTTTGATAGTATGCATCGGCATCAGTATAAAATAAATGCGATACGGAATTATTATGTACGTGCTGATAAATAATGCTAACTTGCTTCCTGCGCTTCATCATGAACACGTTTAATAACTTTTATTACACTAGAATTTAAATGACTAACAAAGTAGTAAAGGGAATAAAATTATTCATAAAAGGGAACCGGGAATATTAGTAATAGCGGAAGCTTTTGGTAACACGAAATAGCTGACTATAATTTATTAAAATAACGGTAAAAGTACAATGAGATAACCGTAAAACACAAAGAATGTAGAAATCGATCATATTTAAAAAATAAATTGTAACATTACAATATTTATGCATATCATTGAAAATTACCTACTTCGAACGTCCAGATTCCAAGTCAATGGAAATTCTTGCAACCATGTTCAATATATTGAAAAAAATATAACATTTTGGAAGGTAAATGTTTCTACTATGTAATATAATGGCGGCCTCCCTAGCGTACTACTGGACTCACGATACGGAGGTTCGATTCCCGGTGAGAACACAACAATAAAAAAGTGATTTTTCTCAAGCCTTGGTTTTGGCGATATTGTTCCCATCTGTAAATTGGCCTTCTGGCCTGATAAGGTTAAATTAAGTTACATTTATTTCTAGGAGTGGACTTCACCTTGCGGCTTTAGTGGGCAGCGTAGATTGTGTCCGGCTACTCCTGGACCACGGAGCAGCCCCCAGTGAGTGGGACCGCAGCCGCAAGGCTACACCCCTGCACTGTGCCGCTAGTGCCAAGAGCGTACCTTGCATACAAGTAAGAACTTCGAGATGCTGAAAAATAAACGCTAAATTCCCCCGATAAAGAACTTGGGAAGACGATGAAATACTGATGCTCCCTAAAACTCTAAATCACATATGAAACTACATTTTCGGAGGATCACTAGTTAAATCTGAGGATGTGGGAGTGCTTTCTCCTTACCTAATCGATGCATTCAAGATCTAAGCGTCTAAGAGGATATTTATCAATAGATGTGAAAATCCAGTTCATTAATTTGGTGCACCGATAAAGCGCAGATGCGGATAAAACAAAGGACGGAATGAAGGAAGATGCGAGAGCAATAGCTTCTTAATTAGGCTGAAAGTCATAATCGTGAAATGTGAATTATAGCCATGTTCAGAATACGTTAAACGCATACAATTTTAATTCAATTTGTATGCGTAGAACATAATTATTTGAGTTCCTTATAATTTTCAGTTTTAGTAGCCCTACAATAGATCTACACAGGTCGCAGTAATGCCAGGAGTCTGCTTAGCACTGACCCCATGAATCGTAATAAAAATAAGATACAGAAACTAAAAAATATATGTATTTTCTCACTTTTCAGGCCCTGATCAAGCACAGCGGAGACGTGAACGCGGGAATAAACGACCGTTCTCCATTACACTACGCGGTGCAGAGTGAGGCAGAGGACTGTGTGAGGGTGCTGCTGGAGAATGGAGCCAGAGCTGATACTCCGCAGGTTAGTATAACCTGGATATTTGTAATAATACATTCAACCGCGATAGCGTTTTTCAGCCGAATCAAATTCTTCTTCTTCCCCATTCCAGTGTTGGACAAAGGCCTCTCCTTTTTTCCTCTACTCTTCCCTATCCTTGGTCATGCGTCATGCACTACTACTGATCTCCTGCGACGTTCTTTATATCATCAGACCACCTTGATTTGTTATTTTTTCCGTCATTGGTTTCTCCCTTCTAGGTCGCCATTCCAGCACTTTTGATCATCACCAGATTGAATGATTTGTTTCCAGGTGTTCACCGAGACTCCGTTACACGTGGCGGCCGCCCTGGGCTCCGCCCCCTGCGCCGCCCTGCTGCTGAAGCACGGCGCGGACGTGCGCGCCCGCTTCGGGCCCGCGCGGCTAACCGCCCTCCACCTCGCCGCGGAGGACGGCCACGTGGACTGCGCCAGGGAGCTACTGGACCGAGGTGCGCCCACGGACACGCCCAACAAGCGGCAGCAGACGGCCTTGCATTTAGGTACGAGAATATTGAGATGTGATCTAAGGATTTAAACCTTCATTATCATGATCATTCCATATCCAAATCCTATGAGGAGCATATGGACTCCGGATGGCCAGTTCCTGTTTCCTGTGCATCCTCCCAAGTCTCCTATTTGGCTGCGAGTCGTGGCACCTAACTAGGACCCCAAAATAGCAGACTTTTGAGTTTTGAGAATAGGAATACTAGGTGTACGATGTTTTGACTTTGTAAGGAACACAGAGGTGAGATAAAGGACGCAGCAACTAATTGACACAATGAGGGTTGGATGGAAGATGGTTCGATAAAAATGCAAGAGAAAGAGTAAGTGGAGTAGGTTGTATGGAACCTGGAATTGTCTTGCGAATGGCACATAGATCTGGCAATTGACCTTCTTCTTCTAAACAACTTATTTTTTCTTCAGCCTGCATCGCCCAGGCTACAGACATGGTGGAGCTGCTGGTGGCGCGAGGGGCTAGCATGACGTCACGCGACCAAGACGGCCGCACGCCGCTGCACGCCGCGCTGGGCCGGTCGGCACGCGGCTCGGAGAGCGCGCGGGCACTACTGGTCTCTGGAGCCGACCCGAACGCGCCGGATAACTACGGTTACACACCGGTGCACCTGTCTGCATTGAACGAGTTCGCTACTAGCGTCAATATGCTGTTAGGTAAACAAACTGAAGCATATTGAGGATATTTGAGGAGCAAGATATAAAAATTACAGAAAAAGCTGACTTTGTAAAGGATTTTACTGATCTTGTCGATATTTTACTAATCATTTGAGATTTGCGCTACAAATCATATTGTATAACCATAACCTATTCAATAATCGCATTTCACTAGAAGATTGGGCACGGTATTGATAATATTCGGTCAATAAAAATTGCTCCTAATTTTGTAAAGAGCGTTTTGATACCACACGGTCTATAAAAAGCAAAATTCAATCACCGGACCATTTATTTTCCCAGTCGATTCTTGAGGTACGACTTTCTACATGATGTTCACTGCACTCTAAAGAAATACATTCTATCTTTAATGTTTTTTTGCTTCCTGTAATTTTTCGTTCAATACAAGAGCAAAGGGATTGTTTTGAGTATCTGCAGCTTATTCTTATATCTTTATAATCTTCTTCTGGATCTATTTCCCTGATCTATTTTCCTAATATGTACGAAAACCTATTGTAGAACTAAATTACAATATACCTAGTAATGTTTTTATTTAGATTACGGTGGTGACGTAACAATGAGGACAAAGGGTGGTCACTCCGCGCTTTCCTTCATAGTCCGAAGAACCCCCGAAGTACTGCCCCACTACATCAAGAAGTTCGACGATGCCATCAGAGTGGTGGACCACGAGATCGGCGACGTGGACTGTGAATTGAAACTAGACTTCAGATCACTGGTGCCGCTTGCTGCAAGGTTTGAGCACTTTTGGAACTACCCTCAGTTGGCTTGAGTCAAATCATCTCAACACTTTTACAATCTTGTAAAAGCAATGTTATTAATGCAAGCATGCTTAATACTAATACAATTATCAATTATGTACATAAAGGATCTGAGCAATGTGAGGAGAACGCGAATGATGTTCGGTAAGAAAAAAACAAATAATATATCTTACATATTTTTTATGCCCAGGAGCTTTTCAAAATTTGCATAATAAATGAAATTACAAATCAATATGCTTATTTCAGGGAGAAGCCAGGAGAGAATTTGAATGTGTAAGTACAATACAAAAAATCGCACTCAAAACATTGCTAATTGGGTTTACAGCTTGTACTACAAACACCATCTTTACTACTGTCGATATTCACATTTTTGTTAGTTTTACAACAGGCTGCCGGAGAGCTTTCATAACATAATTGCGAGTAAACTAACGCTTGTATTAACAACTTTTTATCTAAGATAAAACATAATAAAGACACTAAAAGCAACAATTTTTAACAGCAAAACAGTTTGAATGCCGAGATCGAAGACACCGAGACACCAGATCAAACCACAAACACACCTAACTTCTACAATTCTAAATTAGTGATATATTAAAACTCCGTTCCAAATTCCAGGGTACCAGAATATTGAATCCATTCGCTTAATGACTTCAAAATAACCGCATTGGTTTTGGCACGCTTTGGGCAAGGATTACGGTACTTTGAATAATAATTTCTTTAGAACTTTCACACAATTTCAAGGTTTAATCATGGGAGATTTTAACCTTTGTCTAATGGGCATCTCGATTACAGGTTGGGTGGAATGGTGGGCCAGGCCAGAAGTGAGAGCAGCCTGCTTCTGTCCTTTGTGGAAGTAGGAAGAAGAGATGTGCTGAAGCATCCACTGTGTGAGACGTTTCTTCATCTCAAGTGGAAACGGATTAGGAAGTTTTTTTTCGCCAGTCTTGTGTGCCACGCGGTGTTTGTGCTGCTCTTTAGCGTCTACATTGTCGGTAAGTAATTTTAGAAAAAAATCTCCCATTATTTTTTCAAAATAAGAATTAATATTCTTTTGTATTTTAGTTCTTGAAAAATCACGTTAGCTAGTTTGTTATGCCGGCGCTGCTGACACCGGAAAATTGCAATCAAATGCAATTTTTCTTAACGATGTTTTCCTTCAACTTTGATTTGATTTTCAAGTAGCATTTCCCCATTCTGATCGCATATTATTATATAATTCAGGCGTTGTAATCAAATGATCAAATTGAATCACGTAAGACGCGTTGACTTGTCGTAAATAGGATAAAAATGCATAAATTTGATGACATCATTTTTAAACTTTCTCCGTTTTCAAATTGTATTTTAGATGACGTAATTAATAGGTTTAGTAAATCTATCAATGCGTTAATTTAATCTCCGATTTTAGCACCAGATTAAATCAAGAGTAGAGGAAACAACGTGATATTCATTTATCCGCCGGCCAATGTTCATATTGAAGTCCATATTTACGTGGGAAAGAGTTTCCTGTGCATGTTTATTATACCATATCTGATTGCCTATTGACTTTAAAGTACCATGCTTCCCCTGTGCACGACAATATTAAAACAATGAAGGAAAAATCAAGTTAGAAAAAATTCCGTAACAAAGGCCTTTAAAAAATAAGTACAGATGAGCAAATTAATTATTAGATATTATTGATATCTCAACAGAGACAGAGAAGCTTCAACATATCAATAATATCTGATATCAGCCCAGCATGGGTATAATCCAGTAATTTGTCTACAAGTATTTGTATTCATTCAAAATGTTGTTCAAAAATTAATTCTTGTTTTAAATGTAGATATCGCGCACATAAAACCACAATGTATTGTAGTGTGTGTATTATTCATGAGTTAAAATGAAATAGCTTTTAAGATAACATCACATTTTTAAAATTTACTGATATTTTCTACAATCGCAGAGTATAAATATTACTTTGAGTAAAAGTTACAGTAAGAGTTGTAAATATTTTTTAAAAATATTCATGTGTTATGTAAAAAATCTAGATTATAACCAAAATTAAAAAAAAATTGTGTTTAAAAATTTACATACGAGTATACACCGTGTAATAAAATCCGATGTACAAGCGGGAAACCAGTGAATCTACATCATAATACTTACCAATAACAATATTATGTCTGAGATACTAGAATAATTCGCTCGTTGTGTACATAATTATATGTTTAAAAGCAGAAGTTGAAGGTTACGTAAAATAATAATATAACTAGTTATTATAAAACCAGTCATGCAATTTATACAATCAAACAGCATTATATGTTTTTATTGATAACTATTGTGAACAAATAGTTTTTCATATAGATCTAATGTACTAAAGCGAATGAAAACAATGTGATCAACAAAAACAAAAATATGTGATATTTTGAATTTTTTCAACCGAATCGAACCTAGAGATTCCAATCTGGAGTCCAAAACTCTACCACTAGACCATAACCTGGTTTACATAATACCCAGATTACATAATATCACCAAGATTACATTAACCTAACCCAGATTTACACGATGATATCATACATTTAAATGTTTTATTTATTTTAGAGAAAAGTTTCACCGTACAAGTAACCTCCTCTTAAATTTTTGTCGAGCATGAAAACATTTTATTGAAATGTTTTTTTTGTCGTGTATGAAAACATTTAATTGAAATGTTTTTTTTCTCGTATACACGGGTCGAAAACATTTTATCAAAATGTTTTTTGTCGTGCATGAAAATATTTTAATAAAATTATTTTTTTGGTCATGTATGAAAACATTTGATTTAAATGTTTTTTTTTGTCGTGCATGAAAACATTTTAATAAAAAAATGATTTTTTTCTCGTGTATGAAAACATTTTATTAAAATGTTTTTTGTCGTGCATGAAAACATTTTAATAAAATGTTTTTTGTCATGTATGAAAATTTTTAATTAAAATGTATTTTGTCGTGCATGAAAACATTTAAAACTTTAATTCTGGAATTGCTCGTGACGAGTTCAGGAGAGTCACCTTTAAGATAGGTTGATTTTATTAATTACGATGATTATTTTATTTAAAACAGCCCTTGTTTACATTTCAAGGTGTGTATCTTCGCGACTGTCCCCCGGAGAACCGCAGCACCTTCGTCAACGAGTGCCAAGTCCCGCTGATAGTCAAGGTGGTTGGCTATTTCCTGATAGCGCTGAGCATCCTGCTCGTCATTCGGGAGCTGTTTCAAGTCCTGCACAGTCCACGAGTCTACTTCAACCAGGGCGAGAACTGGCTGCAGTGGATGGTGATCATCAGCGTCTTCATGTGCGCGGTAAGGGAAATACAAAATTATGGGCTACGAGCATTGATTTACTTAGATTTGAACTGAACCCAAAAAATGAATGACACTTCAACTACGCCAAAACCTCCGACTCCCGCCAGACGCGTATTCAGTATTTCTTTAACCGCCGGCAGAGTCGGACGTTCAGAAAACATTCGAAATGCCTTCCTGTGTAGTTAAACCGTACGGATAAAATTAAGAAAAAATATGGTGTTACTTTCCACATGTAAGTGTTTATTTACATTTATTGGTTTACATAGCCTAAAATAATTATTATTCAAAGAAAGTTTTTTTCTTAAATAATAGCAAACAGCCCGTCCACAAGAAAAAAAAGTCATTTTAGATGCATGGTAAAATTCATAAACGCTCCTCGTAAGGAACGGGTTAGTATTGTATACTGTTACTGTAATCCTATATTTAGCCCATACCTTTTGCGGTATGTGGGCGGATGCTTGCCGGCAGTCGAAGGGCTCTGATAGGTCGACCCGTGTAAGAGTATTGAGGTGCAGAATGTTCGTGTCATTACGTTTTCTAAATAATTTACTCCGCAAGGCAGATCTAAAATGTATTATATATCAATGGCTACGAGACATTTAAAAAAATAATTTTGAACGGTGATTTAGTGCGAAAATTTTTATATGTCGGATGATGTTTGTAGGTTCCAGGAGAGGAAGACAATATAAAAATGGACCTTTCGACCTGGCAACATCACGCGGCAGCTATAGGAATATTTCTGGCTTGGGTGGAGCTGATGCTTATAGTGGGAAGGTTTCCCATGTTTGGACTTTATGTGCAAATGTTTGCAACGGGTAAGAAACTTGTTCAATAAATATCTGACGTCATTAGTTTAGACATTAAAACTCTTCAGACATTAAAACTCGTCAATGAATGACGTAACTTAAAAAAATATACATTTCAGTTTTTAATAGTCAATAAGAAATGGGGAACAGCTAGATATGTGCAAAAAAGTGAATAGGTGTAACAATTATTGTAGCATATACTTCGCAAAACAAAGTTTTGTTTCTCAGATCAAACTTAGAAATTTATTTACATAGCAACTCTCAGACAGCATAGCTACTGCTTAATTTCAAACAACGTTATCTACATAATATTTCATTTTATATCCCTACAGAGATGAGGTAGAATTTTTTTTAAAATTCAGGAACATGGATATTCGAGCGTTTACAGGGCTTATGACCTGTCATTGGCTGGGTTAAGTGGCCACTTTATCTATATAGGTAATAACAACATTATTTTTCTTCCTTTTCAAAAATCCCTAATTATTTATCGGTTTATTTATTCTCCAAAAATTGTATGCGACTATTGTAGGTATTTTTAAGATTAGCAAACATCAACCATATTGAGCTATGGAAAGTTAAATTTAGCGTAAACGTGTTTTTGGTTAGTATATAATCCTAATTTTTTTTTTGTTGTAGATAATGTTGTACATCTCGTAGCATAGTAGTAGCGCATTTGGCTGCCGAGCGTGAGGTCGCAGGTTCGATTCCCGTAGGGGGTCAACATGAAATATTAATTTGTATGTGTTTCATATTAATATTTCATTCACATTGAAACGTAAGACGACCATCTTACCTTCATGTAATAAAATGATCAAGATACACTGCACTTGGTGTACCAATGCAGTGCCCTATGCACCACTGGGTGCAGATAACGGAAAGTAGTAGTAGTAGTAGATAATGTTGTTTGACAGTAAGCGGTCAATAGGTACTGAGAAAAATGAACAAAAAACTATTTTTTCAACGGTTGTTTTATCAATCAGTTTCAGTAAATTTCTCCAAGTTTCTGATGGCGTATTCCTGCCTGCTGATAGCCTTTGCCTTCTCCTTCGGCGTTCTGTTTGCCAACTTCAAGCCGTTCTTCAACATCTTCCTGAGCTTCCTCAAGACGATAGTCATGATGTCCGGGGAGGTGGAGTACGAGGACTTGTTCTACCCTGAAGATGACAAGTTGGAAATACTCTACCCGGGAACTGCTCATGCCCTCTTCATCACCTTTGTGCTCCTGGTTACTATAATCCTGACTAATCTACTAGTTGGTCTGGCTGTCAGCGATATTCAGGTGAGATTATTTCATTTTGCTGCGGATAGTTTCCACTTTTCAAACCCTTTAACTTTCATCTCTTTATTCCATAAAAAGCAAACAAATATCTTTTGCAGAATTTTTTTTTTCCCCTTATGATGAACTTAGGATAAGACATGCGATGGAGGTCAAATCAAAATAAAAGATCACTTGTAGAAAACAGGTGACAATCACATCCATATTGATACTGATAAACATATATGAATATGCATATTTATCGATGTACTGTGGATAATTATGGCTATATCAAGGTTACCAATGCAAAGAGAGAGTTAATAAACACTGATTTTGAAAATAATAAGTATCTATTTAAACTAATTAATTTTGACAATCTGTAAAATGCAAAATATAAATATTTGGGTACTTCAATTAAGAACGAGAATACTTCTTTAATTAAAAAAAACACTCGCTTAAAGTACGAAAGTACAGAAAGAGTGATCCTCACAGAAATGTAGAAGATTGAAGAGGCAAGGTTAAAACCCTTACACAATGAACTAATTAAATGAGGAATATGTCCTTCCTCACTAACAGGATCACAACAGAGGAGATCTTGAGAACAGTCTCTTGTCAGAAATTGTGGAAGAGCTGTATCTTGCTCACTTAATTTGAGATGTTCCGAGGTCATAATCCTTTCAGTGATGATAATAATAGTATTTTAGCTATTGTATTTCATATTGCAGGCTTTACAAGAGAGTGCCGGTTTGGACCGCCTGGTCAGGCAGGCGGGGGAGGTGGCTCGGATGGAGAGTCTTCTGTTCAGCCCCCTGCTGCGGTGGATGCCCCTGAGGGTGCTGGCCCTCCTGCACAAGGGGGCCCTTCTACTCTCAGAGCCCTACCGCTGGGCCCTCGTCATTAGGCCAAACGACCCCCGGGAAAATAGAGTGGGTAGAAAGATACTTATTAGAATGATTGTGAATGGAAAATTTAATAGAAAGGAAAAAAATAAATATATTTTATTATAAGCTAATTTTTCTAGCAGAGAAAAATTTTAGTTTGTCATTAGACTTGGTCTGTATAAATCGCCAAAAATTAATACTTAGAATGGAAACATACAAATGTCGTGACATTACTTAATTATGGGAAAATTCTAACTTGACAGATACCACGGAGTTTAATCACAAATATATACAAGCTGGTAGCGAGCAAAAAGGAGCAAGCGAAAGCGGCGATGCGGAGTAACAAGAACTATCAAGGGACACCCAATATAGACCGAAATATGACCATCAACCTGAGGCACCAATCCATCAGGAACAACAGTGGCCTGAGGCCCAGAACAACTTCGGATATAACCAACATCGGACCGAGAACGTTCAAGACGCTATCCGTGAAGAGGGAGCCAGAGACCAGTGTTGGGAGGCAGATAGCAGATCTCTGTGAGAAGATGGAACACTTCCAGAAATCTGTTGAAGCCAAGATGGCGACCTTTGAGTCCATGATAAATAGTCTGAGTAAAAAAGATGATGAACAAAGTTGATAATATTTTAATAGATTTTTATGTGAAGTTTTTACACGTTTATAAAATATACATTATTATGAAAAATAAAGAAACCTATTATAAAAATAGACAATGCGTTTTTTAAAACATTGCAAGCCAGTGTTGGGAACAAATCTAGTTTATTCATTAAAAGTACTCATATTTTTCATTGTGTAAATAAAGCAACTTAGGAGAACATAGAAAGAGCGTTCAGACGTTTTGCATCCCTCATTTAAAGTTTAGTAATTTTCTTATAGTGTAAGATTTACCACAATACAGGTGGTCAAAATTCCGTAAATTCAGTACCCCTCTGGTACATACTCAATATAGAAATAATTCGTATATATGGCGAGCCTCCCAAATAACTTTAATAAAACATCTAAAACATTGAATATAGATTTTTTTTGAGAATAACCATGGTGATGTGCGGCGTTTGCTTTCCGAGTGAAATCACACTTTGTTGATCACATTTTGTTGAGTTAGCATTTTTTTTTTCTTTCTTTTCTAACTTTTAACTCACTTTTATGTACATATAATTATTTATTTGTAGTAATCTTACGATGAGAATATTTTTCTTCCTTTTTTACTTATTTTTCTTACTACCTGTGAAAACTTTGTTTTCTTTTAATGTTTATTATAATGATTATTTGACTGTTGGTTTTCCAATAAATAAATAAATTTAAAAAAAGATAAGTACGTACTTCTGAAAAATTCTGAGCATAAAATTATCTTTTCTACAAAAAAAAATACTTTCGTTTTTTGTAATTATGATAGGTATTGATTATGATTTTTTTCTTTTTCTTAATGTTCTGTCTTATCTGGTAAGTGGCGTTTTTTATAAAATTGTCATGGTTATCATCTCGACAAAACAAATATACTGTGGGAATATGACTTCAAACAGTAAAATCGTTCAGAGTTACACAATGATTAACAGAGGCATCCAAAATCATATTATATTTATTCACTCACCAAAAGGTTACACGAGTAGACATTTCCATCCTCCATTTTGACGATAGGTCTTCCGCCCTCGGTGCTCGGGAGGCAGTAGTCCGCTATCTTTGGCGCTGTGCACGACGGTCACGCCGCAGGACACCAGCTCCGTGTTCACGGCGTGGAGGAGGACGTCGTTCTCCACGATGTACGCCACCTCACTCTCTAGGTTGTCTCTGTTGAAGGTGATCATGGCGTCCGAACAGGAGTCCCAAACCTACAAAATATTAAGATCGTAATACACATAAAGTTTCTCATCAGATACTTTTAAAAACAAAACTAAATTACTGGTTCTACTTTTTAATTTTTTTTATTTAACTTAAACAATTTACAATAAAAATCCTTAAAATTAAACAATTCTGTCCCGTTAAACTGTAGTTTTTACAGTTTGTCATCGGGTGCAAAAAAATAAAATATATAATATAGCAGTTTCGAGTGCAAATAAAACTTCAAAATTTAGGAGACAAGAGAAAAACAAAGTACAAGAAACTTAAAGTAATGATAAAATCAATATAAAATAGTTCTTTCTCCCAGCCAAATCTTCAAAGAGATAACATTTTTATTTATATTTGTAGATGTTTCTCTCAGTCGATAGGTAACTTATTAAACAATTTAGGAACAAGGTAATCTAACGTTCTTTGTCCATATTTATTTTTAATTTTAGGCAAAACTAGTCCATCCTATGATGCAAATCTTGTCAGATAAACATGCTCCAATTGATTTTTATATTTTTATTAAAATAATATTTAATTTAAAAATTTCGAGCATGTTTAAACGCCACCCCCTGAATTTTAAGATCCGAGCAGTAACAGCACCCCTAGCAGTGAAATCTACTCATAGAGGCCGTAAGAGAACCACTATTCAAATCCTTGTAGACAAATTCTAGATTTACCAACAACGGTCCATAGTATATGTATTATATTCTTTTCCAGAGCTTCTTTGTCTCTGTTTTCTGTTGAAATATCAATTCTACTACTACTCTCCTTTAAACGCACCCAAGTTGGTATTGGTACACCAGGTGCAGTGAATCTTGATCATTTGTTACATGAAGACAACAGTCAGTCTTACGTTCAGTCCCAGTCCAAACTATCACATATAAAATATTTTTATGTGAAAATCACATTCAAATCAATGTTTCATATTGACCCCCATCGGGAATGGAACCCGCGACCTCATGCATGGCAACCCAGAGAGCTACCACTGCACCACTAGGCGGATGAGATATCCATAGTGATTTTATTTGCTTTGCATTTGTAAACTGTATTGAATAATACAAACACGTCGTAATGCACCTAACTTCTTGGGTTTGGAAAAGGAAAATCTGTGGATTTTATTCATCACTCCTCCGGTCCAGTGAAAATTTATTTCAAAACCATTCCATTTCAAGTAAAATACAAAGATAAAACACATAGGCAAAGCCTGTTTAAGTATAGGTATGTGTTATTGCTGTGCTCATTCGTTTGGGAGTTTTTACAGATCCACAGATGAGGAGTTATATGAGACACTGAGGGATACATTAATATAAATAACATAATGATTTATACGCATACCTGCATATTTTTAACTGGTTGTACCCTCACATTTCTTCAATGTGTTTCCACGCGCCAATAGAAGTCATTAGCTTTTTAGTATTATGATTGATTGCCGATACTCTGTTACTATACTGTTCTTTTAGTGTGAATTTCTGTTCGGGGCTGCCCTCAAGTAGCAATATACGCTGAGATGAAAGTTTGGTGCTTTTTGCTGTTAAAATGACAAAAAACAAGATAATGTAATAAATAAGTAACAACAACGATCAAGCTATTGTACCTCTACGTATTTAAAACATTGATTTTGATAAGTAAATGCTTGAAATGTACTATGTAAATATTCGATTCTAACCTAAAGTACACGCAAGTGTACATCCAACCATTCCTCCTCCAGCAATGATAATATCATAGTGATTTTCTTTTGATACATTTACATTTTGAACTGAAGAAAGATATCTTGTTGGAATCTGATTTAATATTAAACTATTTCGGCAAAAAGAGCGTAAATAACATGAAGTTGTACGAATCATTTTGACAGCTGACAATATTATTTTTTGAAAATGTGTTTTGAAGTTTTTGAATCTTTGAATTTTGAAATGTCAAACCAAATGTCATAGATTACTTTACTGTGTTCATAAACATTTCTTGCTCTTGCCTCAAAATGATCACAATTTTTTCCTGTCGCTAAAAGCTTTAAAAATAAGTACTGGGCAAATCAAAAATAATTCAAGCAAAGAATTTTGGTTTTTCGTTCCGCTTTCTCGATTTATTAGGTATTAGGGAGTTCGAAAATCATTGCAAAAACAGAAGAAAAACTTCATACAAAACAGAAATGAAAGAATCGGGAAATATAACGTTGATTAGATAGTTTTTAAGAAAAAAATCTCTAAAATATTTTATCCTCCGTATATTATGGGACTAAAAATAAGTTCTTTTTCTTACAGATTTAACTCCGCCATAGTATAAAAATTATAAAAAAATAAGGGACGAGGAAATAAATAAGAATTGTTCCATCTAAAAGCCATGCTTATCACCCTAGAATTTTTTATTTCGAAAAACAATGTTTCACGCCGAGAGCAAAACAGTGAAGGAACAGGCGGCCTTTGCCTACCGTTAAATTCAGAAACTTTTTGGCAGTAAATACTCAATATTATTATACTACTACTACTTCTTTCTATTATCCGCATCAGATGGTGCATAGGGCACTGAATTGGTACACCAAGTGAAGTGAATCTTGATCATTTGTTACATGAAGGCAAGATGATCAGTATTACGCTTCAGCGGCAGTCCAAAGGTATCACATATATCATATTTTAAGTGAAAATCACATTTAAATAAACATTTCATATAGACCTCCCTCAGGAATCAAACCCGCTATACCACGGGGCGGACAATATCATGTATCTCACAATTTCTCATTGAAGTAGTGACTTTTCAATTTTTGGTGTTTGAATAATTATGTATTTATATTGATGTGCTATGTAATATTAGGTGGAGAGAAAAAAGGAAGGAACATAAAAAATGGAATTCCCTGTCCTGTTTGTTTGTCCATTTTCATACTGAAAAATTTAGACCAAATAAAATTATTTGAGTATGAAAGTTAACAAAATCAATTTTGACGTATAGTAGGCACCTATAGCATAGCTTACATTCTTATATTTTTACTGTTTACGAAAACAATTCACCATTTCCTATCTCAAAAAAACATGTATTAAAATAGAAAGTATTGCGAGTATTAAGGATCTTTTTGGTAAACTACCTACAGAAAGGAAAAAAATATTTATTTAAAATAGTTTTATCTACGGCAATTTGCCTATTTTACAAGGCATCAGGTTCTCGGCGTCCTGGACGTCCACTGTTGACAATTCGCCGGGAGTTTACGTGAGAGCTGCGGGTCGCGGACTTGACTTGGGAGGATGCACGGGAGCTGGCGGCCGATCGCTTGGCCTGGAGGCAGTTTGTGGGATCCCTATGCTTCACATAGGGAGCGGATATGGTATTATGATGATGATGAAATAAAATTTTATCTCTGCTTTGAATATGATTAATCACTGTCAGTTACTAAAATAAAATTCATTTGTAGTTTTCAAAAATATGTATTAACTGCATGTGGCGGTGGATGATAAGGATGTTTGTGAAATCCATATGCTTCAGATAGGGATGAGCGGATTTGGAGTGATGATTATGATGATGATATACTAAACAGAACATAGTATTATAGATAAAGAAACCATTTAATCTTTAGTTACAAGAATAAGAAATCAATAAATTTTCTGTTGGCATGGATACTTACATATCAAACAACATGTCAAATTAGCTTCATTGTCAATCTGCTTTCTCAGCTTTCCCAGTCAGTTTTATACTGCAATATTAATATGAATTAATAAGTTTAATAAATTTAGTGGCAAAATGGGTTTACACACACAAACACTGTGTTTACAAATTCGTGTTTAAAAGTTCCTCTGAATCCGTCCAGCAGATTACCTTCCGCTAAGTATGAAAGAATGATGTCTTCGAGCATAACACCTAATCGTAAAAAGCAAAGAGATTCTATTTCAAGTGATATTGATAATGTTGAATCGAAAAACCAAATTTCTTTCCGGGAATTTTATAAGAGCATTCCTGACTATAAAGATGTTACCCACTTGTCAAATAAGGAATTTTACTTGCAATTGGAAAAGCTTCGGGAAAATAAGAACGAACTGTTATTGAAAAGTGGAAAGTCTATTCATAACTCAAACTGGACAAATAAAGGAATAGCCAGTAAAATAAGTGAAGATAACCAATATTATGCAGTAGATAGACAACCGAATTCCAAACAAGAAAAATCTGAATATAATACTCGTTTGCATAAGACGGAATTGCATAAACCAGATATCAATAGCTATCGAGGATGTAACAGAAAAGACGAAACGCCATCTACAAATTCTAAGCATTTTGAAAGTTACTACAGTAATAATTTAATTGCTGGTTTTAATTCACCCAACAGGGTTAATATTTCAGCTCCATGGGATGACGAAAACAATAATGCTCACGCATATCGAGATGATACGAATATTCCATTTCAGAAGTACAGAAAGGTGGAAGATACGCTGTCTAAGAAATCTTTCAGTGTTCCGACTAGCCCTGTAAAAAAATCACCAAGATTTGATTTATCTACAAATTGTTTTGGTTCGCCCCGTAAACCAAAGATTACAGAAAGGTACATACATACCTAGTTTTTTTTAAAAAATATAATAAAATACATATAATAAAAATATAATAAAATAAAAATAAATTTAATATCCTGTATCAAAAGTAATAATACATTTTTCTTTATTTTTAGAGATAATGAAAAGCAACTATTAGATCAACTACAAGATTATTCTGTCGAACTAGAATACAGCATTCTGCAGAGCAAAAATAATAGCAGAAAATTCCGAGCAAATCCAGTTCCTATAGAATCGAGAATACCATTGTTTGATAAGATAATGGAGGACCAAGAATTAAGGTTTCATAATATGAGAATACCCATTTTACCTTAGTAGATTGCACATTTTCTACTTTTATTTTGAAGTGTTAGTGTTTTGTTTAATTTGTTGATTTTTTCATAATTTGGTTTAATTTGTTTTCGCTACAGGCTCTTTATTTTATTTTATTTAACATTTTTTCTTTATTTTTTCTTTAATCGATAAATTAATTGCTCACATCAAATATAAAATTTGTAAAAAATGTATGAAAATAAAATAGTAGTTTGCCAGGAAACTCTAAGTAAAACACAGAAAAGCAAAATACTCTTTGCATAGAGGGCCTTTGTTGTTGAAGTTTCCCATATTACCAATACCATGGGCTAGTTAACTACATAGGTATTTTTATTTTTCTGTGGAAGCTTATGGCAAAGCAGTACAGTGTGAAACATTACAAGGATTGCTTAAGATTGGGAGAAGAGGAGAGAACTAGAGGATTTTTAAAACGAGATGATCTCAAATAAATAGTAATTTAGTAGTAAATAAAACATAACTCTTTGATTACTTAAACTTATTTTAGGCGCTCTATTTCTAAACTTCAGTCCACTGCAGAGCTTCAGTCTCAAATGAAACCGTTTAAATTCACCGAGAGAGAAGAACGAGATAAGTGTTTTGGTAGCCGTCTCTGTCAATCCAATCCACAACTGAACTTGCTGTCCCCAGACATTGTTTCGAACAAGAAGTTCAAAGCCAAACCAGTGCCAAAGAATCTCTTCAGTAACTACATTTATGAGAAAATGAGAGAGGATGATTTCTATAGGTAGGTAATGCAAAAATACCTACTGTTATTGAAAATTTAATATACCTACTGTTATTGAAAATTTAATATACCTACTGTTATTGAAAATTTAATATACCTACTGTTATTGAAAATTTAATATACCTACTTACCTCACAAATTTACAAATAATTTTATGATTCAGTAAATTTGGTACTCATTTCAAAGTTCGTAAGTTTTCACGGCCTTCAGAATACAGATAATGATTTTTCTGAGTTGTGGGTTTTGTGTTGCTGACATTTCGGAGCACATTGAAGTGTCTATCTTTGGGCTGACTTATGACTTGGTACTTATTTGTCTACAAAAAGATTTAAACATTTATTTATGAAAATATAATTATTAAAAAAAAAAAAAAAAAAAAAAGAAAATGTAAATGCTACACATGTTATTTGGACTAGGCATACATTTTAATGATAATTTTGACTTAAGATTTTTTATAATTACAAATTGTCAGAAGCATTTTGTCTGTGTTATTAATTACAGAGCCCTTAATGCAGGATTCGCGCCGAGGAAATGCTCAAAGCCTCCACTCTCCCGCCATCTATGGCTAAACGGGAGAAGGGGAAACGAGAACACTGCGACTCCTCCGGGCACTGCCACAATATGGAGCAGAGAAGTGACACAATATCCAGCACGAGTAGCGGAAGCGACAAGAGAAAGAGAAAGATTAAGAATAAGAGGTGTAGAAGAAATTCATTGAGACAGCAGAAGATCAACAAGGAATATGACGATTTAAAACAGGAATTTATCGCATCTGGGAGCAAGTCACCTACGAAATCTAGTAGAAATCCATCTGGGGTACCTACATAAAACAATACTTAAATGATTTATTATTTATGTTTACTGTAATCTTTTGTGTAAGAATAGGGTTATAAAATGATCAAGATACACTGCACTTGGTGTGCCAATGCAGTGCCTTATGCACCATTGGGTGCGGATAAGGGGAAAGTAGTTAAGTAGTAGTACTAAGAATATTCAAAATAAGGTTGGGTTCGATTTCCGGTGAGAAGGCAAAAATCAAATGTGATTTTTCTCAAGCCTGTGTGTTAGTGAGATTGTTTTCTATTATTGGGCCTACTGGCCTGTTGCGATGGTTAAAAAAGGTCGGAAAAATAAAACAATAATCTTTATTCATCTGACGATCTCATAATAATGATGTGCCAAGTTCTTTAACAACTAAGCAGGTAGGTATATGTTTTTTCAGGATCTGTTGAAAAAACTTTACGGTGCTCAGACAAGTGCTTATACTTCTCCAAGCAATCGTGCACATTCAGCTATTGATATCCCGTCAATAAATAGATCAAATTTGGCAGCCGTTTTGAGAATTGAGTCGACTAAAAAGAAAATGGAGGCTGATGTGTTGAAGACTCTAGAAGAGGAAAGATTCCAGTCAGAGGTGAAATGGCGAGACAGCGTACTAAGGAGGAAGCCAGCATGGAAAACTTTGATGTACAGGTTTTGGATTAATATAATAGAGTTAATGTTACGCTGATTTCAATACAATATGTTTACTTTGGGGGTAATTTTCTTATCCCTAAAACTTTTCTAAATGCAAGGTTCTCAAAAATTGAGTTTCTTGCTTAGGTATAGTGTTTTTTTCACATATTTGTTTTTTTTTTAAAATATTAATTTTGGAATTAAATTAAAGCGTAGCGGAATTCTTAGACTACGACACTTTATCTGGCCACCACCTGCCCAGAGCTAAGACAATGTATGGTTCAGAGTGTATTTTTAAAATTTATTATCGGTATAGCTATTTACTATTTTCCAGTATTCAAATGTTTAATTTTTACTTTAAGAGCGTTAGGAAAGTAGCCTTAATAATTTTAGTGTTAGGTAGGTACCTTTTTATTTGTAAAAAGATCTGCCTATGTAAAAAGTAGGTAGGTATATATGTACTACCTATCTCTACCCGTTATGAACTTTTCACTATTAGTACAGCTTAAAGTTACTTAATTTTATTAGTCTAGCTTAATTTTGATTTGTGTAAATATTATTCGCAGACCCTCCGGTGACATTGCTATGAGACTTCAAACCAGGAGAGAAGAAGAGCGTCTACTGAGAGAACAGTTCCTTCACGAAATGGAATTAATGTACGGTCGAGTGCATCAGCAACCGCTAATGTTCGAGCGGACATACGGACCGAGAAAAAATCTTCGTCTCAGGGAACCTGCTTACCCCAGGGAGGAGTGTGACAGAAATCACAAGCCTAGGAGTGCCCTCATTAACCGCGAAGTCACTCCAAACACATCTTCTCCCAATCGGTCAAGAAAGGTTTCTATTAATGAGACTGCTGAAACTATTCAAGATGATCTTGACGACTTCTTGTATAAAAACAGTGACGATGATAAAGAATCTAAATCATCTGACGATATCCCGGAGAGTATCGATAATGCTTTTGATTTTGGAGATAATTAAAATAATATTGAATCTTTAAAAATCTCAGATGCTTCACATTTTTTTACATTGCTAGATATTTTTCTTCTTCTGTAAAAAAAACTCCTGTTTATTTATCATCTATTAGTACCATGTTTGAGCACTTTTTATGTTGGACTTGAGTGATGCAAAAGTGAATATAAATTTAATTGTGCAGATAAAATGTAAATTTAATTGTTTTTTCATGCTATTGTTATTACCACTTGCCACAAGCATTCAACCATTCAACCAATGTAGAATTTAACACTGAAATTTTAGTTAATACGAAAAATGTAATAAAATTAAAAATATTGTCTCCGGAAGCAATGAAGACTAAATATTTTTTTTTTTGTTAGACCTAGTAAACAATTCATTTAGTTTAACAAAAAAATAAGTCTTCACAGCTTCTAGAGACAACCATTTCCACCTTTTTTATTCCTAGTCAAAATTTTGTTTTTTTCGCTTGCAGTCAGACGGAAGAATAGTTATTACCTACTAATAATGTAATTATGTATTTGTAATCACATATTTAGGATTGAATTGGAATTATAATAAAAAATTGGGGAAATAAAGTCCTTTGAAATTGTACGAATTAATAAAATATAATATTGCTGAATCTATTCAATGACTGCTGTAAACATAAGCAACACGCGTGATATTATTTTAATAAAAAAACACCCATTGTTTTAATTTAAGGTATGAGCACAATAATAGCAAATAAAAATATTTACAAACTGAATTAAGGTTTATTGTTAATTTGAATTATATTGAAATTTATTCTTAAAAGTTAAACGTGTCAAGACTGCTTTTCCTAAAAAGAGATCCAATTGAAATTTTTAAAATAAATATCATTTATTTAGTAGCCTATTTAATAAATGATATTATTAAAAATATACTTTTCCGAGGTCCTTTATTAGTGAGAGGCTTGGATCAAATTAAAGTAATTCATACGAGTACATTATAGGTACTTACTTAATGTTTTTAATTAAAAATAGGTATAAAATATTAGTATCACGGTTGTAATGTTAGTATCACGGTTTGATGTTTTTGAGTATCCAAGGAATGAACGTAGAGACTTCAGTATATACAGTTGGCCTTCCTTCACTTCCACACTTCACAGAAGTTGCTAGAGAAACTATCCCTTTCTGGTATTCCACATTGTTAATATTGTACGTAAGAGGCCCCCCACTGTCTCCTTTGCAGGCGTCTTGACCTGTAGAAGAATTAATGAAATATTAACCACATTGACACTAAACACTAAGAACTTCTGCGCATATTTAAATTCCATTCGTAAAAGTAGAACATATTTATTCAGAGCTCAGATGAACTGAATGTAGCTTTATCGACTCAAAAACTATAATCCGATTAATCGTATTGTTACACTTATTTTTCATAATTATTTTCGGCCCTACAACACGTTAATTCTGACCACCTCCATTAAATATTTTCACTCGTGTCACAATCTGACCACGATTTAGGTTTTCCGATACTTTTTAGATCCATTGGTTTATAGTTCAACAGCCTTTTAGGTGGTTGTTTGTCCCACATTTTTGCGATTTGGCCTGCCTGGTGAGGCTTTCTTTAGTGCATGTAATAATATTAAATATATATTTAATCTTAAGCATTTCCCTACCATTGGTTCCTCCCGCACAGAATTGTGTTTTGGGTAGGAGAGGGCTGACTTCTGCGGGAGCGATATTGTTGCATTCAAAGAAATCAAATAACGACACAGTGATGTACTGCAGAACGTTGCTCGGTTGTCGCGAGATATTGTCTGTAACACCCCACCCTGATACTGTGTACTTGGAGGAGTCTGTGTACAGTTTTGGAGGAAGGCAGATTGGCTGGATGAAATCTGAAATGAAAAGCAAAAGTGTTAATATCAGAATAAATTAATTTACCAGTATTGAGAAATCAGTGGTAAACCATAGATTTTAGAATAATCATAATGGTGGTTTCAGGAATTGAAATTTAATATCACCTGCAAGATAATAATATGGATGCTATTGGTTGTCTATTTTGAATAGCGTTTTGTGGTTATCCCGCGAACTAAAATTCTATACTGGATACATTTATTGTCAAGCACAGACATTTGATAAGAGAGAAATAATGAGAGATAAGACATTTTAATTTGTAAAGGGTAAGAGTCTTATTTTTATTATCAAGTATCAACAAATTATTGTAAAAGATTCGTAAAATTACAATGATCAGATATTATTGATATCCCAACAGTTTGTCTCTGTTGGGATATCAATAATATCTGATATCAGCTCAGCATGGGTATAATCCAGTAATTTGTCTACAAGTAATTGTATTCATTTAAAAAAATGTTGTTTACAATGGTCAATTTTAGTAAAAAAAACAGATGTTTTAGCGGTGCTATACGTATAAGGAAAATGGATATTTTTGTATGACAAAGTTACCTGTGAACGTTATATCTCTAGCAAGTCGAATAAGTGCTATGTCAAAACGTAACAGGGGTAAACTTCTGTTCCCGTACATTCCGTGAACAATAAACTCTTCAATAGCCACGTCCAACACGGGGTCCGCGGTATCAGCACATTTGTCCTGGAACATTGAGCAGTCGGGATCCGTTCTCAGATCCCACTCTCCAAATCTCACTAATGACCTGAAATTTAGTAGAAATAATCAATATTCATCTTCATATAAAGTTTTTTGATAATTTATTGTAACAAAATGACCTGCTCCAATGTGCAATCTCAATAAATAAAAGGTACACGAGTTCAAAAATAAAATTAAAATAATAAGGATCCAAACTTACGGAGTGAAATTAGCTGCTCTAGAACAGTGAGCTGCCGTCAAAACATAACGATTGTTGATAAGTGTCCCTCCACAAAAAAATTTCTTTTCTCCAGCATCTGTAAAGAACATAATATACGTACTCTTAGTATTAGGAGATGTAAGACGTACAGTGATGAGTCCAGCATCTGCTACTATCAATACTTGAATCGTGTTTTTCAGAAGTAGCACACATCCAGCAACCTCAACTTTACAGGACGGACAAAAAACTGTTTGGTACAAAATTTTCCTACTATGATATTTTTTCTTTCAATACACACTTATCATAGGGGGTAAAATCGATATTTACTGTAAGTTTTTTCATATATTTAAAGCTATCCGTACAGCGCTATAATTTTTTTAAAAACGTGGATGTGTGTTGTTACTAAAACAAATAGGATGTGTGCTATTTTAAAAAATTCTTTCATACATTTATGTAAAATAACATTTTCATAAATTAAACACCTAATGATATAACAATGTTTTATTGGTAATATTCCAGATTAGATAAAATAATGGTAGAATATCTACACAAAACTAAACTAAATTGACTAAATAAACATAATCTCTGGTATGTCATCTCGGTCTGTGGTTATTCCCCGCAGTTCGGTGAATCCCTCACAAATTTTTAATCAACCAGTATTAAAAATTTGTGAGGGATTCCCAGGTAATTTTTTTTTAGAAACAACACACACAAATGGAGGTGTGTTCTTTCTAAAAAAATACGTATTTTTCGACTGCTAACAGTAAATTCACTAATGATCAGTGATCAGATGTGTGTTATTTCTGCTCAAAACGTGCGTCTAGGTTAAAAAAACAAGATGGCATCAAAGTTGAAATCCCAAAAGTTGGCTTGTGTGTTGTTTCTGAAACATACGATTGAAATTCACTAATGATCAGTGATCAGATGTGTGTTATTTCTGCTCAGAACGTGCGTCTAGGTTAAAAAAACAAGATGGCATCATTAAGTTGAAATCCCAAAAGTTAGCTTGTGTGTTGTTTCTGAAACATACGATTCACTTATAGACTGCAGTGCCATAAACTTGAGAGGAAAAGTGGAAAATGTACGAAGTAAGTACATCAATAGGGCGCATTTGAACTCTGATTAGAAGGGTCAAAGACATAGGCATTGAACCAAGGAAACTAAAATGGATTTTAATGGAACAAACTCTGCTTGTTCATAAACGTAAGAAAAAAATACTTGAAAAAAAAAGGGAGTGGTTTTAAAAGCACTTTCATTAAATAAACAAAAGGTAGGTAACATAATTTCTTACCTTCATATCCAAGAAGTACCATCCATGGACATTCTCCCAGATTGGCATCCTCTCCGTTGAGTATCCTCTCAGCTATAATAACACGACCACAGTCCTTAGGAAGAAGTTTGAGCTTTTCTTGTAATTTGGCTGGCATTTTGCCCCATACCGTAGCAGGATGCTGGATACAAAAAGAAAAGTAATGAAAGTAGATATCATACAGTCACTATCATTCTAATAATATATTTAAAGAGAAACACACTGAAAATAATATTTCCAATGTCTAAAAAGGGTGTGTAAGAAAGTAGGCCTTGATGATAATTCAAAATGATAATTCTGAAATTATTAGGTAGGTATATGGCGGCCTCTGCAATGTCTAGGATGCTGGACTCACGATACGGGGTTTCCGGGTTCGATTTCTGGTGAGAACCTAAATATTAAAAAAGCCGATGCAGTGCCCTATGCATCATTGGATGCGGATAAAGGAAAGTATTAGTAGTAGAAATAGTATAGGCATTGGACACCCCACCCCGGTGAGTGAAAATTATTATTACTTGTATTAAAAAATATTTATTATATGTTAAGAGCATACCACACCACGTGACTCACGGCCGTTTTCCCAGACAAACGTATTCCTCGATTTTCTTCCTGGAATTTAACATTGGAGCAATGATTTTTTCACACTTTTTAGATGCGTGTTTGTATTGTCTTATCTTTTAAATAATTTATTTATCTCCTTTAACAAATAAAATATTTATAAAATAAGACGATTCAAACACGCATCTAGTCGATATCTCGAAATGCCCCATTGTCTCGATTGTGTCGTGTAAACTCAAATCGAGATCTGGACTTCTTCGGTGTACGTCTATCAAGATTTAAACATTCACCGAAGTAGACCTGATCCTGTCTTGAGTGTGTCGACATTTTATTCTAATTGTCTTCGTAAACTTCACCAATTTAATGTTCTGTCAGTTATTTTTACTGCTTGTTATCCCTATTATGCTTATCTATGTACTTAAAATTGATTTTTTTCCGTAAATGTAAATAAATAAATATCTAAAATGTGTTTAAAAAACATAGCTATAATGTTAAATTCCAGGGAGAAAAACGAGGAATACGTTTGTACCTATGGGAAGCGGCCGCGAGTCACGTGGTGTGGAATGCTCTTTAAGAACCAATAAATTTTGTAAATATATATTGTTTTTTTTTACCGGCTTCTCCGTAGTAGTACTAGTGCTCAAAGTAGTGGGTTTATTTTCACTTGTGGGTTTCATTTTAGTGTCTAATGTTGTGCTTGCCGCAGTGGTAGTACTGGTAGTAGTAGTAGTAGATGCAGTGGTGGGTGGTTCTGTAGACGTGGTGGTGGTTGATTCAGTGGATGAGCTGGTAATTGATTCAGTGGATGAGCTGGTGGGTGGTTCAGTGGATGAGCTGGTGGGTGGTTCAGTGGATGAGCTGGTGGTCTCTCCTTCGTCTCCCGTGTCCCCACTTGACGGCGGGCAGCACACCTTGATGGGGGCCCCAAACTGACTACACGGGAACACCGTATCACTGTCCAGTAACTCGATGGCACATGTCGCGAAAGGTTTGCACCTCCAACCAGTGTCACATTTTCCGTCATCAAAACTTGAATCTACAGCAGCTGTAAATAAATTAATAATCGGTATTTTTTTTTGTTTTAGGACCTATTATGTGATAAATGTAATCATTTTATTCCACAATATTCATGCTGATTAAATAAATAAGCGGGAAAAAAACATACAATTTGTCACTTTTACCAAATTGACCTGATTTTTTTACAAAAATGTGAACGAGTTTCATTTTGGGAGGCTGAAATTACCTCACAACGTTTTTTCGTAAATACAACAGTTTTTTGTATTTTTCTTTACTTGGTTTAAATACTACGAAGCGGACGCGTAGCATAGTGGTAACGCATTTGGCTACCGTGCATGAGGTTGCGGGTTCGATTCCCGTAGGGCGTCAACATGAAACATTTATTTACATGTGACTTTCATATTAATATTTCATGTGTGATACCTTTGACTGGTTCTGAAGCTTGAGACCGATGATCTTACCTTCATGTAATATAATGATCAAGATACACTGAACTTGGAATACAAATGCAGTGCCCTATGCACCATCGGGTGAGGATAAGGGAAAGTAGTAGTAATAGTAGTTTATAAATCCATAAGTATACTACTACTAAGTACTACTAATTTCCCTTATCCGCAACCATAGGTTATAATAAATTTTAGATTTTTATTAATAGGTATACCTGCGCAAAATGCAAATTGTGATTTTTTACTATCACTTTTAAAATTAACCTCACTTTCCGAAAGGAGAACTGTAAATGATTTAATAGTCTTATATAAAATAATAAACTCTTACTATGATGTCTAGTATAATAGAATTGATTAATTTTAGAGTGCCTTCCGTAAAATACCAGGTGTAAGTTCTTGTTTCATTGTCCTGGTTCAACATTTAACCAACACAGTAACTCGACTATACCACGATTACATTCATTAGGCAATACCCAAATTTATTAATTGTAATGTAACTTAATAAATGTACTTTTGATGCAATGTAAATTAAGGTAATTGTAATGTAACGTAATAAATGTATTTTGATGCAATGTAAATGCCATCAGGCGTATATGTGCTAATAAATAAATATAATTATTCATTATGGTAATTTCTTAGTACCGGTAATTCTATGTTATTTAAGATCACCTGACGACTGACTCATTCATAAAATTCAGAAATCCCGCTATAAAAAATAACCGTTGAAATTCCATGGAATAGAAAAATAATTATTACATAAATTATTACGAATGTGAGTCACTGTTTATTTTAAAATGGGGAACTAACCAAAATATTTTGAGAAATCCCACAGTTTTCGAAATTATAGTTTAAGTTATGATATTATGGCTATGATTGTTATGGTTGGGTGTATTTTTTGATAAAAGGGCTAAAAAAACAGAAACACAATATTTCTGGAGTATCGATTATCACTGAGATTCTGCAAAGTTACCGTACATTATAACATTATACAGGGGTGTAACAAAACTCGATGTACAATCGGGATCCAGTGAATCTACATAATGTTTGGAGTCGATTTTGTAGAATAAAATTTTTGGATTTGACCCTTAGTTTTCGAGAAAATTGAGTACGAAGTTGATTTTTTTTTCGATTTTTTTTTCAAATTGCTATCAAATATCATATATTTAGTCAAATAAATATTTTCCATTAAGAAAACAAACTAAAAAATCGCATTTTAATAAGAATTTATGCAATTTTGCTTATTTTGAAAAAAAAAATGTTTTCTTCAAGTTCAGATTAAAAAGTCATATTACACAATTGTCTCCAAATACGATGTAGATTCACCAGTTTTCGGGTTGTATTACGAGTTTTTGTTACACCCTGTATATTATATCGACGAAAAAGACAATGAAATTTTCATTGTTTTTAAAAGAAAAAAATGTGTTTGCATGGGACCAAGTTATTCATAACAATTCTAGTAAAAAATATGTAAAGGAAAAACCCTCGGTTTTTAAACGTCTCCTTATGAAAAAAACCTTATGGACACAAGATATATTACTGAGTTTTATTTTATTATATTTAGTAAACATTTTCCTCATTTCTGGCCAAGCAATACTGTTAGAGCAATGTTAGTCGAGAAATATAAGTTTTTAGATTGCATTAATGTCACTTCGGAAAATAGATTTTTACATTATGATAATGCTTCTATTTTACCAAGCATTTTTCGAAATTACGTATTTTTATGCAAGTTGAATCCTGAAAAGCTATTTTACGCTGAACAAAAATTATCTTATGGTAATAATTGATAATATGTATATCCGGGGTCACCTTGCAATAAATTATGGTAGATACATAAGAAATTCCTAGTTTTAGGCATAAGTGTATAAAACGAGACTTCGATAATTCGAAAAATTCGTACTTTGAGAGATTTTAAATAATAAAGTTTTGGATTATCGTTTTAAAAGAAGCCATTATGTACAAAATCACCAGTTCTCCATCTTTCGTACATCCATAAAATGTAATTGTATTGCTTTGTATGCTTATTATTAATCAGAAATCGGTGATAATGTTGTACAAGTTTTTTATCTATACTTAAGTATATTCTAACATTATCCCCCGAAGTGCGATTAATGCAACCTATTTATATTGGCTTACAAACATACTTATATTGGCTGGTATGTCTATGTATATTTCGCGGAGTTCACGATGTTACGAGGTCGCGGGTTCGATTCCCGTAGGGGGTCAACATGCAATGTTTATTTACATGCGATTTTCATATCAATATTTCATGTGTGATACCTGGGACTAGTACTGACAGAATTATTTAAAAATTAAAATTGATGTCTTGACGGTTACGTCAATGTTTCTTCTGTTGACGATAATATTGTATTTTACTTGTAATATATTATTATCATCTAACGACAGTGTTATTATGACAGATTGATCAAGATTGAACATCCGCGTTGGAGACGTAAACAATCGAATAGTCTAAAAAACCCAAAACTGAAAAAATACGGAATTCTCACCGATTAGAAACAATATTACACTTAAACAAGGCACATAACCAACCGGCACCATGGCGAAGGTTACTCCGTCGCGTAAACTTGAAACACTTGTTTGAATATATTTATGTAAAGAAAACTAACAAGTCTAGTATCTTTTAGCGACGACTGGTTTTGTACGACTGAATAAGGAATAAGAGACAAGATGCAGAATGCCGGTGATCGCTGATTTCATTATAATGATATCAGAGTTTCATAACACGCGATTCGCGGTCTTTTTCACATCAACTTATTTTGTTTTACAGCTTTCCTCTTTCCCTTATCCGCATCTAATAGTGCATAAGGCACTGCTTTGTTACACCAGGACCAGAATTATGAATGCGTATCTACTGAGTTACCTGACATCTGACATGGTCGATGAAAAAATCAGTTTTTTACTATGTAAATATAAATAAATGTTGTATTTGTATTGTGCTGGTATAAGGGTCGAGAGCTTCAAATACCTGGGAGCGCACATGACAGAAAACGGCAGAGTTCAGAAAGAACTGGGAGTGCGGCTTGGAGTAGCGGGCGCCGCATTCAACAGCATGAAAGCTGTCTGGAGATCGGATGTTTACTCGGTTAAAACAAAATTCCGTCTTTATAACTCCTGCATCACACCTGTTCTCCTATATGGGCTGCGAATCATGGCACCTAACCAGGGCCCAAAATAGCAGACTTCTGAGTTTGAAGAATTTTAGGTGTGCGGTGGTTTGAATTTGTAAGGAACACAGAAGTGAGGCAACGGACACAGTAATCCTTGGTATCTACTGTCATCCGGCGAAGGCGTTTCGGCTGGCTAGGCCATATACTACGTATGCCTCCCGAGAGCCTTAACCAAGCTTGCCTATTTTACGGGGCATCGGGGTTCTCGGCGTCCTGGTCGCCCCACTGTTGACAATTCGTCGCCAGTTTGCGTCAGAGCTGCGGGACCTGGACTTGACTTGGTAAAATGCACGGGAGCTGGCAGCCGATCGCTTGACCTGGAGGCAGTTTGTGGATTCCATATGCTTCACACAGGGAGCGGATTATGGTATGATGATGATTATGATATTTATAATCTTGAATTAACTTCCTTCCCATAGTGGAACGCGTTAAAAAAACGTTGCCTAGTTATAAATACATGTATTAAAAAGGACAGAATTACACGAGTATTATAAAAATCATTGAATACCACTGATCATTATTATCGCTTTATACATACAGCATGTTTCCGCTATTTTGTGCCTCTAAATTAAAAAATTTAATAACTAACACATTTATTATTTTAATTTATAAATTAAATAACTAATACTTTTCATATTTATGTAAGCAGTCTAATAAAATTTCATTTTATTTTACTTTAACCACCTTGACAGGCCCAATTACAGAAAGTAATGACATGAAAAACACCCAGGATTAAACTTACTTTTAGTAGGTACCTACTAAATAACTAGATTTAAACCGGGTTGTGGTCTAGTGGACCACTAGAGACGGGCCGGCTAGGGCTCTTCCATATTATAGGCAACCTAGGCGGCCGCGGACCGGCCTATCACCGTGTAACCAAATTCGATATACAAACGGAAAACCAGTGAATCTATCATATTTAAAATCGATTTTGTAGAGTTTTTTTTTATTTGTCCCATAGTTTTCGAGAAAATTGGGTAAGAGGTGATTTTTTAAAATAAAGTTTTGCGAATTGTTATTAAATATAATTTATGTAGTCAAATTAATACTATTCATAAATGAAATAAAATAGAAAACCGCATTTTAATATGAATTCACGCTATTTTTCTTAATCTGCGGTAGGTAGGTTCTAATGAAAGCTTTTAAAAAAAGATTTTTTTTTCAATCTACAAAGATTCAAAAGTCATATTACACATTCGACTCCAAATGTAGATGGTAGATTCACCAGTCCTCGGGTTGTACTACGAGTTCCGGTGAGTTCCGACACAGTAATCCTTGGTATCTACTGTCATCCGGCGAAGGCGTTTCGGCTGGCTAGGCCATATACTACGTATGCCTCCCGAGAGCCTTAACCAAGCTTGCCTATTTTACGGGGCATCGGGTTCTCGGCGTCCTGGTCGCCCACTGTTGACAATTCGTCGCCAGTTTGCGTCAGAGCTGCGGGACCTGGACTTGACTTGGGAAAATGCACGAGAGCTGGCGGCCGATCGCTTGGCCTGGAGGCAGTTTGTGGATTCCATATGCTCCACACAGGGAGCGGATATGGTATGATGATGAATAATGTAAATACGTTATGTGTTTTTTACGTTTTTAAAAGCATTCAGTTTATCGATATCTACTTAAGCGTTTACATAAAAAACACAAACTGTCAGGTCAGCCAAACCATTCAATATTCCATATAGTTTTCGCTTTATACGGGTCATTGTAATGGCGGTCTACGTGATACACCACTCCAACTAAAAAATACAATGTATTTTCCGAATCACAATAATGATATCTTAATCCAGCAACGGACCTTTGCCCTTTGGGTTATGGCCCAGTGCCAGTGGAAGCGTCGCGGGCTATGAGTCTAATGATCCTTGGATCAAATCCTAACTCCGACACGACTTGAATTGGAAAACTTGACAAAACACAAGCTGCTCCGGCTATCTTGAAAATGATGTTTACAAGTTGAAATAGTCATCCAATCTTATAAATTTACGGACTATAAATATATTTATTTTATAGACCTAACGTAAAATGTAAAATACATTGATTAAAAATAAAGTTTTATTTATAAGTATCTTTAGAATCCACTCCGGTATAACCAGTTTCCGCTACGATTTTATGAACCTAACGCCTCAAGAAAGTGGTATCTTAAGAGGGATGTGCTGTTTCTCCATACAATCGTAGACCTCGATTTCCTCCCTAGAATGTAGCACCATAGAAATGATTTTTTTCACACATTTTAAACATCGAAAAGAAGCGTGTTTGCATCGTCCTATTTGTTTGTGAAAAAATCATTACCCTAGTAAATCGAGGACTACGAATACATGGAGAAACGGTCGCGGGTCACGTGACAGCGCATTATCAGAGACGAAGAGGAATTTATTTAAAAAAATGTAATTATAAAATAATGGTTTTCAAGTCTTTTTCTGAATATTTCTCCGATCAATGAAACCAATGAACTCCAAACGATCCAAACCAAACTCCGATCAATGAAATCGAACCTAGAAAAATAAAGCGAAGAATCACAAAAACATCAGTGCGATCCGTAAGTAAATCCGATAGTTAATAAGCGAGATATAAGTTAGATTTATAGTATTTATTTCACCTACGATCGGTGATGTCACTCGATACTCCGAGGTTTTGGCACTGGTTAAATGCGAAACGTTTTTGAGAATTTACGATATATTTGATCGTATGTAAGTGGTAGCTGCATATACATATACACGATAATGCGTGCCGCTTATGTCCTTTGTGTGTGTAAATTCTCTAAAACGTTTCGCATTTGACTTTGACCCGATATGCTTACCTCCTGCACCTTGTAAAGTTCATTAACATGATCTTCAGGTAGCTGCATTATACATATATATTAAATAATATATATATAGATTATTATAGGTATATCTAATCAAACTAATTGCCCTTCACTTTCTCCCGCCAAATTGAAATACACGTTATAGTTAAAAGGTTAAACTTCTCATTTTGATTTGGGTAATAACTCGGGAAATTCCAATAAGTTTTGGAGACGCAAGAATGCAACAGCAACATTGAAGTTGTTAAATGATTAAGTAAACATTTTTCACGGCCGATTATATTAATAGAAGAGTCATTGCTGATAATTTCATTCCGTGTTATTTATCACCGTATGCCGTATTTAATGCATCTACAAACCAAGCATTTTAAGTCTAAAATAAAAAATATTACCTGTATCTATTTTTTTCTCGCATGATGTAGGTATATAGGGAAAGTGGAGGCAGTATAATATATTATAGGGAAAGGCCCATGGACAGCAGAGGAACAGCATCACCAAACACCCTGGATTGAGAAAAATAGACTTTTGTAATCTCGCTGGAAATATTATCGGAGACAGACACGACACACATAGACTTTTTGAGTAAAAATATCGTAGGCCAAAGTTTTTATTATTTTAAAGCAGGGACCTTCAATAGGAGTCTAAAATTTCAGAAAAAATAATTATGAATATTTCTAGCGATTATATATATTTTTTCGATTTAAAAGATAAAGAAGTTCAGCAACAATTTGGGATCCTCAAAATCTTAAAATCACTGAATATAATATATGTCCTGTTTACAGTAATAGTAGTAGTTATAAGTTTAATAAAACACCGTAACTCTATAAAACTCTAAATGTATTTACATAGAATAATAATATTATTATGATTCACCATATGCATTTTTCGTATATATCTATTCCTTTTATGTATATTTTGTAAACTTTTTTATTATTTTGTTGTATTTCATGGACAAAATTTACATATTTGCAATTGGCTTCCCGATGACAAACGGCAAAATTGCGGTTTATCGGGACGGCATAAATTTTGTTTGAATAGGTATGTTAAAACAGATGTTTTAAAATTATGTTTTTTAAATTAAAGAACTTAAAAAAAAACAAAAAATAAAAAAAAATCGAAAATATACATATATCGGGTAATTTATCATTTGTAGCAACTATTTTTTTAGCAATTATTTTCTGCACGCGACCTAAATAACGTACACAAATAATCTACATCGCTTACCATTGATAGGACGGTAATCTACGTCACTATCGAGATCTATACGCTATACAACTTGATATATGCATGTAGATACGTAGGTGTTCGCAATGATGAAAGGTATTTTAGCCTAACTAAAAAACATAATATTTACATCTTTACATGAATATAGGTTTTGTCATTCTTTGTAAACTATCTTTTTTTGAAGAGTTTCTGCACGGAACCACCAGTAAAAATAATATAATCACATCGCAGTTTTTGAAAGGTCGGTTTGATTAATCATACGCCTCACAACCAAAAATATGTATTATGTAACCTGTAGGGTTAAATGGTATAAAAATGCGATAGTACAAGTCTTAGCTTTATTACAAAACCACTAGGCAAATGTGTAGACTGCCTGCCCTTAGCACGAATGACAAAAAATATGCGATTTTTTAATAATATTTTATCGCGACTTAACCAAAGTTTACTGAGGAATTATTTTACTATGATCACTTTTAAAATTTTGCAAATATTACGCCTCACAACCAAAAATATTTCATGTATTGTAGGGTTAAATTATAAAAATGCGATATGTACATGTCTTAGATACAAATGGCAAATGTATGTAAAATGTAAAATTAAATGTAATATGTAATTTTTAATATGTTTTATCGCGACTTAAAATGTAAAACTGTAAATGTAAATTAAAGAAATAAATGGCACAGATAATGGCATGCTGTATGTAAATGTAAATGTAAATGTAATATTAATGTGTAAATGTGTAAAAATGTAAATGTAAATGTAAATGTAAATGTAAATGTGAATGTAAAAATGTAAATGTAAATGTAAATGTAAAATGTAAATGTAAATGTAAATGTAAATGTAATGTAAATGTAAAATGTAAAATGTAATGTAAAATCTAATTTAATTCAAGAAACTGCTAACTGCTATTTGGTTTCGTTTTCTATAAAAACTGTAATTGCAACAATCCTAGGAAGTTTTAGTTTTTTTGTGGATTTAATATAACCAATTTTATTATAACTAGCCATTAGACAGTATAATACCAGTTAGAAATAGCTTAAATTGCTTTGAATTATTGTGAAAAATCACCTGCGGCGAATTCTAGGATTTACTACTAAACACTAAACACTAAACATGCTGTGTAGGTACTTTTCTTATCCGCACACAATAGTACCTACAGGGGGAACTGTATTTGCTTCTCGGCTAAAGTGTGAGCTACTGCATTAATACACAAAGTGCAGTGAATTTTGATAAATAAAACCAAATATATTGATACAATACTGTAAAGTTTCTAACTAACATTATACACCGTGTAACAAAACCCGAGTACAAGGAGCCAGTGAATCTACATCATATTTGGAGTCGATTTTGTCGAGTAATTTTTTTTTATTTGACCCCTAGTTTTCGAGAAAATTAATTAAGAAGTTGATTTCTTTCAAAATTTTTTTGCAAATTGTTATCCAATAGAATTTATTTAGTCATTTTAATACTATTCATAAAAAAACGCATTTTAATAAGAATTCATTCAATTTTACTTAATCTGCGGTAGGTACTTATGAAAGCTTATATTAGAAGAAAAAAAAAATTTAAACTCAAAAGTCATATTACATAATATACGGCTTCAAATACGTAGAATGTAGATTCACCAGTTTTCGGGTTGTACTGCAAGTTTTGTTACACCATGTATTTAGAGTAAAGTAAATAATATCATGTATAGTATAAATTGTCTTCGATCGATGATTTTGCTTTTCTGCTTGATACTGGAGCAGACCAGACGGGTCTGTAATTAAAAATGCCTATTATCAAGCTTTTCCTTCGTTAAGGTTTCAGTTGATCGAGGATCCATTTCATATAGTAGGGCACATTGGTGTAGACGCCGGGTACTCCGGGCGACCCGCACCTGCGCGGGCCGAAGCTGACGATGCCGTACTGCACGTAGGCGGGCACCTGGCCGTTGCTGCTGGTGGGCAGCTTCAGGGGGCCCCCGGAGTCCCCGCCGCATGAGTCCACCCCCATGATGCCGCCGGCGCACAGCTGGCGGAACCCGATCCCGTCCAGGGTGGATCTGGAAATAATAAGCCGTAATCCTTTCTTTCTTCTCATCCGAAACTGCGCTAAAGTAAGTAACGGATGCAGCAACCTTTGGTGTAAACTGTCATCAACCAATGAGGCATTTCGGCTGACTGTGCCATATACTACGTAGGTATATCTTTCCAGAGCCTTCCATGCTTGCCTCCATCAGGTCCTCGGCGTCTTGGACGTCCACTGTTGAAAATCAGTTGGCAGTTCACGTCAAAGCTTCGGTACGTGGACCTGACTTGAGAAGATGCACTGGCACTGGCGGCCGATCGCTTTGTTTGGAGGAGGTTTGTGGAATCCATATGCTTCACATACATATATTAATGATGATGTTTCTCTATTACCTACCTGTTATGAATGACGGCACATTGAGCATTGGGGACCATAGGGAGTTAATTTTAAGGAGTGAATCACTCTGAGTTCCATCTTCAGTCGCTCCCCATCCTGTCACCACCAGCCGTAATCCATCCAATTTCATGTTCTGAAGTTCTCTTGTGGTGGGCAAACATATCGGCTGAACGTTGTCTAGAAAACGATAAAAAACACAAATAATTATAAAATCGGGCAAAGTTTAAAAAAAATTAAAGTAGTAATTAATGTACTCATTATTATCTGCTAAATGAAAAACCAATAGAAAAAATCTGTAGAAAAGTAGGAATCAATATAAAAGAGAGTTAAAATCAAGCTAAGAAGCCAAATATTGGATACATATTATAACAATCAGTAAATTAATATAAGCCAACAAAACATATAATGTCTATTGAAGATTGTTCTAATGCTCATTGCACGAGGCCATTGATTTATTAATATACTTAGATTTGAACTGAACCCGAAAAATGAATGACACTTCAACTCCGCCAAAACCTCCAACTCCGCCAGACGCGTATTCAGTATTTCTTTAACCGCCGGCCGAGTCGGACGTTCGGTGTGTGGGCGGATGCTTGCCGGCAGTCGAAGGGCTCTGATAGGTCGACCCGTGTAAGTGTATTGGTATGAATTAAAGGTGCGGAATCTTCGTGTCATTACTTTTTCTAAATAATTTACTCTGCAAGGCAGATCTAAGTGTATTATAAATCAATGCACGAGGCGAAATGTGCGTTTTGTTTCGTTTGTAGTCTGTAAAGCTAAAGTCTCGTATACCAAACACGACTTTCTTAGAAAGATTTCTCCATTTACTCTAATCAGAGCAATATCATTTTGTAGTCGAGCTAGACCACGAATGCTGGTCCCGACAAAGTCCCTATGGGGAATGACTTCTGATATGCCAAAGTCTTCGTACGGAGGGGCGCACTCCTGGAAGTTGGAGGCCCCTTCGCAGTCCTGCTCATTCTTGATGTTGTGGTCTCCCACCCTCACTCCTGCCAGGCTGGAAGACCCGAGGTTGGTGACGCAGTGGGCAGCGGTGAGGATGTAGTGGTTGTTGATGACGGTTCCTCCACAGCCAAAACGACGGCCACGAGCTGGAAAAACATGAATTCTTTTATCAACAAGTGATCTATCAAGATTACTCGTTTGTCGAGAAGATAAAATGAAATTATTGCTTGAATAAAGAACTTCTGGATGTTTACGGAAACTTGTGCGCGGACATTTGGCCGAAACACATTTCACCGACGACAGTTCGCCGACAAGACATTTCACCGACAGGCTATTTCTTCGACACAGCATTTCGCCGACAAGCATTTGATCGCCGAGCACTTCATCGACTATCAATTCACCGACTACCATTTTGTACGCCAGGAGAGTACAGTCCGCCAAATATTTATTCTACAGATGTTTATTCAGCGCGGAAAAAATACTTACGTCCTTACGGAGTTAATCTGCCTCAGTATTAATTTATGATTTCTTATTAGAAATTTTGTATTTCAGAAAAATTTTCGGGTAAGAGATGATTTTTTTTTAAGAAGCGCAATATTTAAATAAA
>JAGVSP010000620.1:0-62268 GCA_022494985.1 Micrasema minimum
TAGGGATCGTGGTTATCTAGGCGTTTACAGGGCTTGCGACCTGTCATTGGCTGGGTTAACTGGCTACCTGATGGATGACAGAGAGTTTTCACATGTGAAGCATTGCGCCATTTTAATGTTTACATACAAGTTCTGATAATTGGCAGATGTGGATATCAAATACTAGGCAAAATGGAAATGTTGTAATACATCACGTGGACACTTAACTCAGCCAATGACAGGTCGTAAGCCTAAGCGCGTTTTAGGTATATACGATTATATATTTTAATTATCCATAATTATACTATTACTACTACGATGGTGCATAGGGCACTGCATTGGTACACCAAGTGCAGTATATCTTGATCATTTTATTACTACTGTTAATTTGGGCCAGCTCTGGTTGGTTTGGGTGATGGAAATAATAAAATTATAATACATAAGCCGAGACAGTGGTAGGGGTACAATGAAAGCATTTGTTCGCGTACATAAAGTAAATTCATCCGTATTTTTATCACACTAATAATCTTAAAATCGCAGTTTAGCTTGTTGAAAAAATCGGCAGAGTTGGCTGGACCGAAAAAAGACTCAATAGTCTTTAAAGCAGTCTAGGGAAAGGGTGGGGCTTTCATTGATCATTTTAATACATGAAGGTAAGATGGTCAGTCTTACGCTTCAGTACCAGTCCAATGTATCACATATGAAATATTAATATGTAGTTATCTCACATGTTAATAAATATTTCATGTTGACCCTACGGGAATCGAACCCGCGACCTCGTGCACGGTAGCTAAATGCGCTACCACTATGCTACGAGGAGGACCATAATAATATTAATAATATTTTTAATAAGCCTATCGCCCTAGCTGTTGATATTATAATTATCAGTTTAGTAAACCGTTTACTATGCAGATATGAAATGGCTATTGTATGTAATGTGTATAGCCCGGAAAATGAATTCTTCGCTAATACGGCGGTAAATCAAGATGGGGCAGTATTGTAGTGCATGTTGGTAGTGTAATGAAATAGCAAACGGCGAGAGCTATTACACGCATAGTGACTGTGGGCACCACTGTGTCGGAAGTGCTGTAAACTACAATACTGATGAAATTATCTTAATTAGTATTATCACTCAAAACACTTGTACCTACAACATTTTGGGCGTGTTCAAATTTCATTCATTATTCATTATACCATATCCGCTCCCTATGTGGAGCATACGGAATCCACAAACTGCCTCTAGGCCAAGCGATCGGCCGCCAGCTCCCGCGCATCCTCCCAAGTCAAGTCCACGTCCCGCAGCTCTGACGCAAATTGCCGACGAATTGTCAACAGTAGACGACCGGGACGCCTAGAACCTGATGCCTTGTAAAATAGGCAAGCATGGTTAAGGCTCTCGGGAGGCATACGTTGCATTTTATTTATTTATTTGGACTTGTACATAGTGTTTTTTAAAAAAAATATATAATAATAATGTTCCCTCACTGGGATAACCCGTGCCGAGGGAAACATTTTACATTGTTTATAATGGGTATATTCTACATACAATATTAGTTTAAGTATATGGCCTAGCCAGCCGAAACGCCTTCGCCGGATGACAGTAGATACCAAGGGTTGGGTTGCTGTGTCCGTTGCCTCACCTCTGTGTTCCTTACAAAGTCAAACCACCGCACACTTAAAATTCTTCTAAGACACCTATTCTCAAAACTTAGTATTCTGCTGTCTTGGGCCCTAGTTAGGACATTCAAATACAAATCTGTTCAAATACAAATCTGGATTTATCCCAAGACGGGAGTAGGTTTATATTTCATTTTATATCCCTGCTGAGATGAGGTAGAATTCTTTCAAATTCATGAATTACAGAGTCATCTGCAGGCGATTACTAGTAATTAATTTAACTTGGTCAGAGTCTTAATTACAAAAATTAAGTAATTTGCTAATAAATACTTAACTTCAATATCAATGCATAGATGGAGCTATTAATGTGCTGGTGAATGATTCTCGATTCGTAACATATATACAAAATCAAAAATGTTACCTGGTGTGGATATTCGCTAATAAGCAGAATGGGGAATGTTGTAGTACATAAAGTGGCCACTTGACCCAGCCAATGATAGGTCATAAGCCCTGTAAACGCCGAATGTCCATATTCCTGAATTTGAAAAAATTCTACCTCATCTCTGTAGAGATATAAAATGAAATAAAAAACACATTTTTTTTTAACAACTGCCGACTGGTTTTAGAGTTATAGCTCCTTCTTCAGGGATTTTTTGTAAACCAAAATTTTCTGTGAATGCAGAAAAATAAAACAAAAAGTCACAAAGCCGTCAGTGCAATCCGTTCGTAAATTGGATAATTAATAAGCGAGATTTCAAATTCGAGTAACTGATCCATTTCATCTATTAACACTTCAGGACCCGCGCCCTGTTTTATAACACAAATACTCGCTACCGGGTCCCGCAAACCCAGTGTTCCTTTAAAGATAGGTATTAAGCAGCTACAATTATTTAATAATTATAAAATGAATAATTAAAAACATAATAATATGAACACATTGGATAAATAAATCTGTATTTTATTATGCATAATAAGGTATTTAACACGTATTGAAAAAATCATTAAATTTATCAATGTAATTAGCTCTACTCACATAATAAAAGAAAAAAGTTATATATTATGTACGAACATAGACTTAATTACACTTTTTTATGAAAGTAAAATGATTGAACTATTTTATAAAGTAAAAAAAATATATATGTATATAGGTAACATAACATAATTTTTGGTAAATTAACTTTGAAAATAGACTAAATTCCAACAATTTTTTTTTATTTTTAATTGACATGATTTTAACATTTTCATATATTTTCATATATTTATATTACGATTTTCATTTTTTTTTCTTTTCTTGAACCCTTGACACCAGGTTGGTACCGCAGACACCTCCGCGCCAAGCTGTCTCGTAAAAAATAAAATATTATTAAATAATTCGGAAAGGGCCATCTGATTTATAGTCCTTTAATGAGCCGCTTTCTCAGGCGGGGGCGATACTGAATTACATATATTTATACACACAGATCTCATAAACATGCTATAGGTTTTGTTGCACTTAATAATATTTGTTAAAAAAACCTCTGGAATAAATATTTAAGGCGCTGCTTTTGTATAGTTATAATAAATGATAGACGGACACAGCTTTAGTGAATGCATTTACATTTATCAAATTTTATAAAGTGTTGTAAGTGGTTTAAATTTGTGTCTCTTGTAGTTGAGTTTGTCCGACTAGTGGTGTAGTGGTGAACGCGTTAGGCTACCATGCACGAGGTCGCGGGGTCGATTCCTGTGGGGGTAAACATAAAATATTTATTTAAAACGTGGATTTTTTAGATTAATATTACATAAACGATACTTTGCTGAATAAGAGCGTTTTTTTCACTAACTAACTAACTAACTAACCATTTCCCCGTAGGGGTAGGCAGAGAGGATAGAACGCCATACCATTCTGTCCTGACAGACTTCCTTTGCTTCCTCTACATTCATACATCTTCTCATGCACATACGCCGATTATTCCGACTTTTCACATGTCCACTTTCAAGTACTTGTCGTACTTGGTCATGCCATGTCTTTCTTGGCCTTTCGCGGCTTCTACATCTAGGCACACTTGCATTTAAACTTCTTTTATCACTCAAACTCTTAGCTAATCCTCTAAATACACGGTAGCCCTGATATATTACTACTATTTTTCCTTTTCCGCACCCAATGGTGCATAGGGCACTGCATTGGTACACCAAGTGCAGTGTATCTTGATCGTTTTACTACACGAAGGTAGGTTGATCAGTCTTACGCTTCAGTACCAGTCCAAGGTATCACACACGAAATATTAATAATATGTAGATATCTCACATGTAAATAAATATTTCATGCTGACCCTCTACAGGAATCGAATAGGGATGCACGGTAGCCAAATGCGCTACCACTATGCTACTAGGCGGACAAACAAGCCCTGTAGCTCAATCACAGATGACTATCGACGTGCTAATAAGCGACGTGATAACGATTTCTCACCATGGATATTTAACGTTTTCGCGATCACAATGGAACACCCGTTAAAAGTTATCGATCGGGATTATTAATTACCGCTTTAAATATGGAAAATACGCCAAAACTGTTAGTAAAGTAAAATAATTTAGTTTTATAGAGTTTTAATTGTTTGTGCACAATTTATCATGCCATTTATTCGCTTTATATCAATTTGAGAAAGCAACAAAACGAAACATTTGTCAAAGTATGCCTTTCATCTATGGTGCTTGGCAACGCGACCTTTATATGAACGTATGTTCATTGTGATCGGTCAAATGCTTAGCACGTCGACAATCATCTGTGATTGAGCAACTGGTATAGGTACATACGTGCGAATAGCGAAAAAGTGGAATTTTATATTTTGACCTAAAAACAATGGAACACAGGGAATAAATTTTAATTTAATTTTTATATCTTCATAATAATATTTCTTCACTGACAGTGATGTGTTCTATAAATCTATTTAGATGTTTTATTTATCGCAAATGTAGTTAATTGTGTTAAGTAGTAAGTGGATTAATGGGTCGACCTAAGACAATGGAGTAGATACTTCGCTAGTTGTTGCCAGCAACAAACGCTTGTTTTGGTAATATTCCGCTGATCTAGTGATCTAGTGTGTTTTTCCTCTCAACTTTGTGAAATCTTTGCGCAACATAACCTGATTTCCATATTTGAAGGTCTAAATCGATGTTTTTATACTGATCCCATCAATATTCTTTCTTCTTCTTCTTCTTTCGCCACGTTCACTCCTATGTGGAGCATGTGGACATCACTATAGTCTGTTAAATATAGCTTGATTACAATGACAGCTGTCAAACTGTTTAATTTTTTAAATTTTAAATGGTTTTAAAGCTGATTTTTATATAATATATACATATATATTGATTGATATGTGTAGCATTCCAGATACTAATGGTTTTTTGTTTATTAATGTACTAAATCACTCGGTAGACGTCATTTCATGGTAGTATTTTGTTTGAACCAAGTCCCATACAATCATATCAGACTTGATTCATACAGATTCTAACGTGACGAACTGTCATTCTAATCAAGCTATATTTTAAGGACTATAGGGTGGTCATCGAAGGTCTGTCAGGACGGAGGGACCCTGCAGGCGTAAAAAAAAGGCAGCTCGGGTTCAGGCTCTCCCGAGGCATCCGGTGTACATGCGTAAGCCAGGTCCAACGCCGCATCTTCACGACTCCAGTTATTGGAGGTTGCTGCGTCCGTTCCCTAACTTATAGGTTATGAAGTCGAACCACCTAATGCCTAGAATCCTTCTCAGACACTTATTCTCAAAACACAACAAGCGAGCATTCTGAGCTATTCTTTACTAAGTAAAATTTGATATAACAGCATTCTGAGTGTATCCAAATACTCGAAGCTACAAATTACTCATTGGATTATACTCATGCTGGGCTAATATCAACATAATGGATATTTCAACAGTCAGAGAAGTTCTGGAAACGAATAAGGATTATCTAGGCGTATATTATTGGCGGCCTCCGTAGCACAGTAAAAAGTGATTTTACCGTGTTCAAGCCTGGGTGTTTGTGACGTTGTTCCCCTCTGTAATTGAGCCTTCTGTCCTGTTGAGGTGGTTAAATAAAATAAATACCTTGAACTGAAGCGTAAGACTGATCATCCTGCCTTCATGTAATAAAAAAAAAGATCAAGAGACACGGCATTTCGTTTATCAATTCAGTGCCCTACGCACCATTGGGTGCGGATAAGGGAAAGTAGTAGTAGTAGGCGTTTACAGGGCTTATGACCTGGATATCCACATTCACACATTTTTTTCTAGTGTAGGCATGACTTAAAAAGTTAAAATATTAGATATTATTGATATCCCAACAGAGACAGAGAAACTCTGGAAATGAATGTGGGTTATTTAGGCGTTTACAGGGCTTATGACCTGTCATTTGCTGGGTAAGTGTGGCCACTTGATGTACTACAACATTCCCCATTCCGCCCACCATCTGATAACCATATATGACAACTTTTTGAAACTACTATACATATATTGAACTCGTCTTCGTCGTTCCGCATCACAGAATTTTTTTATACTGGTGACCTCTGTTGAGAAGATTGTTAAGCATTTTTTTGGCAATCATCTTATAAAAAAGTGGAATTTAATAATTTTAGTTTAAATATTATTTATTGTCAGTGAGTCTGCTCAGCAGTGTCAGTTGGCCCGGGTCGGGTCAGGTGGGTCGGGCGGCGGGGTGGGGTTGGGGGTGAGGGAGGGGTGGCCCATTGAGAACTTTTTACGCTATAAATCTGTATGTGTATTATTTTATTATTATTATTTAATGCTAATAACTCTTTCTCAGTGCCCTTTCATTTAGAGTGCCGACGACACGCCCAAACCAACGGCCCTCAAACTGTTTTTTTTTATTAATATTTTAAATTTGCATATTTATATATTTAGAGTTTTTTTTTTTTCCTAGTATTTTTTTGTACGAACAAATATTTCATTTTGACGTCGAGAAAAGAACCATAATAGCCCAGTGCGTTAACCACAACAAAACGAGGCGAGGCTTGGGAATTACCGGGCTGTGGTCTAGTGGAAGAGTCGAAGACCTTGGATTAGAATATCTGGGTTCGAACGTGCTTGAACTTGTCTCCTGCTTTCTCGCACAGTTATTTTCGACTATATGAAACCAGCCACAAAATTTAAATATTGGAGAGTATCATAAGAACTCAATGATTCTTTTTATTAAAAAAAAAAAGTACATAACTAAATGTGAGACTTGAAAAGGGTGTGTTTTTAATTAAGACTAAAAAAGGCGTCAAACTTCGTAAACTAACTAAGATTGTTAATATTACAGTTTTTTCTACTCCTATTTGCTTATTACATGGTGTTTTCTAAGGGGTAGGCAGAGAGGATAGAACGCCACGCCACTCTGTCTTGGCATACTTTTCTTGCTTCCTCCACATCCATACACCTTCTCATGTACGCACGTCGATTATTCCGGCTTTTACATGCCCACTTTGTTTTACTTAATCATGTTATGTCTTTCTCAGCCTTTCTCGACTTCCACATCCAGACACAGTCGCATCATATATTTTTAGCCGTTCTTTCACCATCCATTCGCTCTACATGACCGAACCAACGTAAAAGACCTTTCCTAATTTTGTCGATAATGCTTAATGCTTTCTTAATATATCATCGATAATGCTTTTTTTAATGTATTTACAAGACGCACCACACAAAGAATTGCATGGCTAAGGAAATAAAAAAAAGATGTGTTTGTGACCAAGAAGTTTTATTTTTCAATTTTATTTAAATAGTTCGTAATGAAATGTTTCACAATACTACAAAGTGAGCAAGCACCTACTTATTGCTTTTTTTTTATTGATTATTAAATAGTTTTAGAACCTCTGGCTGTGAGTCCAAAACCTCCAGTGATATATTTTTATCCAGCATAAATTGACGCTAGTACCCCGCCCTCCCTAATTATTATTAAAGGTCCCAGTGACACTAAACTTGTATCGAACACAGAACTCTATGGTAACGTAGGTACCACAAAATATAAACATTAATATTAATTCACTCGAGAAATGGTTTTATGAAGGGAGGTCTGTTTCGTCATAAATTTATTACTTTCTTATGAGATTTTTCTACTTTACTTTACTGTAGATTTTAGTATTCGCCTCGTAGCACAGTGGTAGCGCATTTGGCTACCACGCATGAGGTGGCGGGTTCGATTCCCGTAGGGAGTCAAAACGAAATATTTATTTACTGTGATTTTCATATGGATTATTAACATCATAACTAGATTCCATATTCTCTACATAGGGAGCGGATATGGTATGATGATGATGATGATGATGATTTTCATATTAATATTTCATGTGTGATGCCTTGGGCTGGCACTGAAGCGTAAGACTGATCATCCTACCTTTCATGTAATAAAATGATCAAGATTACACTGCACTTGTGCCAATGAAGTGTCCTATGCACCATTGGGTGCGGAAAAGGGAAAGTAGTTTTTATTTTTGATTTTTTTTTCACATTAACAATTTTCAACTACTGGAGCTTTACGATCGCTTAATTTGGGAAGTTTGTGGAATCCATATGCTCCACATATACATGGTGTAACAAAACTCCATGTACAAGGAGAAACCAGTGAATCTACATAATATTTCGAGTCGATTTTGTAGAATGAAAAATTTTTATTTGACTCTTAGTTTTCGAGAAAATTGAGTAGGTACATATGAAGTCTAGTTTTTTTCCGAAAATTTCTTGCAAATTTTTATTAAATATAATCTCTTTAGGCAAATTAATAGTAAGTATGAACCAAAACATTTAAACAAGAATTCGTTCAATTTTACTTAATCTACGGATCAGAATTTTTTCTTTTTTAAGATCAGATTTAAAGATCATCTTACACATTCGACTCCAAATATGATGTAGATTCACCAGTTTTCGGGTTGTACAACGAGTTTAGTTACTCCAGTTGCTCGATCACAGATCAGTACCGACTCGGTAATAAGCGACGTGGTAACGATTTCTTACCCATGGATATTTAAACGTTTTCGCGATCACAATGGAACACGCGTTAAAAGTTATCGATCGGGATTATTAAACGAGCGCATACTAGTCGCGAGCCATTTCCCGAGATATATCTTATTCGCACAAATCTTCATTCAATCTTTATTATAATTTAGCCGGTTTTCGGCAAGCCAAATATTGAGAAAAGCAGTCGACATAATAAAAAATCCGACAAGTGCGATGATTTGACGTTTGACGTAAGGCCGCGATATAGCGTAGATCGGCTCCGCTCGGCTCAGATCGTCAATGCTCGGTTCAGCGATCGCGGTATTGAACGGTATGTCATTGTGATCGCTCAAATCGTTAGCGTTAGCACGTGATTAGCACGTTTTTAACTACGTCGATAGTTATCTGTGATTGAGCTACATGTATTTATACGAAAACGGCACTGTATACATTTCTTACAAAATGTGAATTTACTGAACGTTCCAAACTAAATTGAATTAAAATAATTATTCGTTTATTATTATGATTTAGAAATAAGATTCATAATTTAAGTTTTGAAATACCAAATAAAAAAACCTGTTCTATGACTAGTCGCTATGACAAATCCCGAGGCATAACGTCGTAAGTAATAATTTTAAATGTGCCATTAAATAATCATAAAAAGTCCGGCACGTTCCACTATCGGAATATCATTTCTGTTTAGAGTACTTGTATAAATATGCGGGGATAAAAAATGAGTAATAACAGTTCCCGAGGCGAGAATCGAACCAACGACCTCTCTCTTATAGATATTAATCTTCTAATTGAGCCACCCGCGAAACCGTACGTCTGTGGATCTGATATTGAGAAAAATACTGATATTATTATTTATTTATTTAAAGAACTTTATTACAATATTATTGATATCCCAAAAAACACAGAGAAACTCTTGGAACGAATGTGGGTTATCTAGGCGTTTATCAAGGCTTTGCAATCTTCTCAACAGATGACACCAGCATAGAATAATTCTGTAAAGTAGTTTTAAAGTAGTAGCAAATTTATAGTAGTTCCAAAATTTGTCATATATGGTTATCAGATGATGGGCGGAATGGGAAATGTTGTAGTACGTCAAGTAGTCACTTAACCCAGCCAATGACAGGTCATAAGCCCTGTAAACGCCTAGATAACCCACATTCATTTCCAGAGTTTCTCTGTCTCTGTTGGGATATCAATAATATCTGATATCAGCCCAGCATGGTTATAATCCAGTAATTTATCTACAAGTATTTGTATTCATTTTCAAAAATGGTGTTTATTACAATAAATTAAAAATTAGAAATATTTTCATTTTGTTCATCCTTAGACAGTTCAAACACTATTTTAAAACTACTAACCATCACGCCATTTCTCCGAGGGGTAAGCAGAGAGGATAGAACGCCACACCTCTCTATCTACACTTGGATCCTCCACATTCATACATCTTCTTATGCACGCACGTCGATTATTCCGACTTTTTCTTTCGTGCCATTTACTTTGTCGTGATCATGCCATTCTTTGTCGACTTCTACATACATCCAGACACACTCGCATCGTAGATCCTTTTAGCCTTTCTTTCATCATTCATTCGCTCTACATGACCGAACCATCGCATCGTAAAAGATGTTCTTAATTTTGTCGATAATGCTTATCCCAGCCTGACTGATAATTTACCTAAATAAATGACTTAGCATACAAAAGTTATAGCAATAAGTCTAGTATTATAGGTACTGCTTTCATATTTGAAAATGCCCCGGTACAACGTAACAGCTGTCACTTAATAATACAATATAATGATTGCAATAATAAATGTTTGTTAAAGGCGTTTGCCAAAAATTCAAACTACAGCACCAAATTTTTTTAAAGGCGTTCGGAGTTATGTATAATCTATTTACTATTTTGGTCTCTTGTAAGCACATCTCATTTTTAAAATTTTGATCGCATGTAATCCACTATTTATCACAAATTTAATTCAGAAAGTGGTTGAGTTAATTTAAAATGTGGGTTATCTAGGCGTTTACAGGGCTTATGACCTGTCATTGGCTGGGTTAAGTGGCCACTTAACGTAATTACAACAAAAAAATTAATTAATTAATATATTTACACGGGATCCGTGATATTTTTATCGCGATATAAATATTCGTGTTTCAAACCGGTTTGTAAAATTTAAATCAATTTTAGGACATTACTTCGTTAGTTTATAACACTTTATTACTGTCATACTGCATAAGATTTATGTAATGATTTAAGAAAAGTGACGGCTAGTTTTGCAAAAGATTATTACTAAACGCCTTTTTGCTATTTGTTTCACCATAAATACCTTTTGCACTTACAAGATTCAAGCATTAATTCATTTGTTAACGAAAAATATTACAAAACAGTTTAAATAAATATTTTTTTCTCCTTAATAGGGATCTTCCCGATTTTTTTTGTTTGTGTCAAAAAAATTATCGAAAAATTACTATATAGGTATATCAAGGATTTTTTTATTTTTTTTGACGATGTTTTAAGAATTTTCTGGCGCGGTTTGAAATAGCGCTTTTTCAAATCGCTCGTAAAATTCTTCATTTGGCGCGCATGCGGTGTGACGTCACAACAAGACTGCTACACATTCACTACGGAATGAATTTCACGCCTTTCACAGTGGACGGGTATGACGTCGTTAGCCAATAACGGGCGTTAAAAATCATTCGTATTTTCGTGTTTTTAAAACATAAATTAATAAATGAAAACAAAATTTATGATCAATGTGTTTTATATCGTTGGAATTGTAAATATATTCTCTAAATATATATATATATATTCATGTTATCGGGAAGAACCCTATTTGTACCTTGTATTTTCAGGATTGTGTGTATTTCATCGCATCTTGTAAATTTCATAATTATCAGATATTATTTATATCCTAACAGAGACAGAGAAACTCTGGAAACGAATGTGGGTTATCTAGGCGTTTACAGGGCCTAGGACCTGTCATTGGCTGGGTTAAGTGGCCACTTGATGTACTCACCACAACATTCCCCATTCCGCCCATCATCTGACAACCATATATGACAAATTTTTGAAACTACCATATTATGTTGAGTTTGTACAGAAGTATCCACATTTGAGTTGGTTTTTCGAACCCACATTCGTTTCCAGAGTTGGGATATCAATAATATCTGATATCAGCCCAGCATGGGTATAATCCAGTAATTTATCTACAAGTATTTGTATACGTTCAAAATTTTGTTAATAATCATCATTTATTAATTAATCAAAACGGATATTATAGCAAAAACCATACCTAATGTGGAATCTCGACCGTGGGCTCAGCTTGAATTAAAGTTATTTGCCAATATTGGATGCGCGCACGCGACACAAAAGTCCAACGATTTGAGCATACGACCCCAAGGACCTTACTGCTGTGGCGGTCGACTTCAAAGTCGTGTCCAAATTCGATCGAAAAAGTAATAATATTTTTTCCCAACACGTGTCCAAATACTTGTAATACATCAAGTGGCCACTTAACGCAGCCAATGACAGGTTTTTTTTTGCAAATTGTTGTCATATATCATGTATTTAGTCAAATTAATACTATCCATGAAGAAAACAAAATGAAAAAAGGCGTTTTTATAAGAATTTGAGCAATTTTCCTTACTCGTCATACTTATGAAAAACTTTTATGAGAAGAAAAAAATTTTTTTTTTTTCAAGCTCAGATTAAAAAGTCCAATTACACAATCGTCTCCAAAAACGATGTAGATTCAACCATGTATTTAAAATTAAATACATTTGTCCGCCAAAAATTAAATACATGGTAAAATTTAATACATGGTCAACATGAAATATTGATTTACATCTGATTTCATATTAATATTTCATGTGTGTGTTACCTTGGACTGGCACTGAATCATCTTACCTTCTCGTAATAAAATTGTCAAAATACATTTGGTGTCCGATGCAGTGCCCTAAGCACCATTGCGTGCGTAATGGAAAAGTAAGTTGCTGTAAAGTAAATAAATAGAAAAAAAATATTTTTAAAAATAAAAATGTAATAAGGAGATCAACGGAATTCCAAACCAGCGAGGTATTCATTAAAAAAATGTTATTTTTCGTGAATTAAGTAAGTAAATAAATAAATCGACAAAATGTCGTATGACTTCAGAGCAGGCCCCTTGTCTCCGAGGTTCAGACGGTGATGTCAGTCACTGGAGGCGAGCGGCGACCGGCATACTAATGTCCCGATACAGTACTGGGGCGACCGGCGACCGCCACGCTCGATATGGTGTCGATTGCAGATATTACTCATTACTCAGGACTCAGCCATCGGTACTACATTCCAGCTTGGGCCGATGTGAGCCAAGGGTACTCTACTAAATTAAATTGTTCATATTTCAACACGTAAATGAAGTATTATTGACATCCCAACAGAGACAGAGAAACTCTGGAAATGAATGTGGATTATCTAGGCGTTTACAGGGCTTATGACCCGCCATAGGCTGGGTGACAAATGTCGGAAGTTCTATTAGTATGAAATTTCACAGAACGTTTTACATTTAGTGACATCTGTTGAGAAAATTGCTAAGCATTTTTGGCAATCAACTTTTTTGGTGTAGGTAAGATCCGTTTGGATTTAATTACATTTTAGAAGACGCCTGAAGATGTCTCATCAATTTTATTTGCTTATATATTTAATTAATAATTTTTTGTAACATTTTGAATGTGTACAAATACTTCTTGTAGACAAATTACTGGATTATACCCTTATTAATATTTGATATCAGCCCAGCATGGGTATAATCCAGTAATTTGTCTACATGAAAATTATTTTAAAAATTAAATCACCTAGTCTCAAAACTCAGAAGTCTGCAATTTTGGGCCCTGGTTAGGTGCTATGATTCGCAGCCACAGAGAACAGGTGTGATGCAGGCGTTACAAAGGTGTCATTTTGTTTTAACCGAGTAAACATCCGATCTCCAGACAGCTTTTTTAAACAATTATTTTTAAAAGAAAAAAAATATATTTATACATAAAAACACATTATACATTAGAAAAAATAAACAAAAATCCCACCAAGGCATAGCCTGTTGGTGGGTATACTGTGAATGTCAATGTGAATGTCTTCACACTCTTTCAAGCAGCATGCACGAAGTAAAAGAGAAAAAGATAATTTAAAAAATACAAGATATTGATATATTTATACCAGAAGAAGAAGAAGGGAAATAATTAAAAAATATAAAATAAAAAATAACGGAGATTATGTTATTGTTATGGTCTTTATAGTAAGAATGATTCTACCTTTACACTATGTATCCAACTTTGTGTTAATTTTTTAAAAGATGAAAAATTAGGAAAATTTGACAATGCCATTTTATTGTCAGTTAAAAAAGAATTAATTAAACTAGGGGCAATAAAATGTGCATGTCTCTGAGCAAGTCGTGATTTACAATGTGGTATTACTAGCACTCGGTTTCTTCTTTGACTAGACCTATTTGAGCTTCTAGCAAAAATGTTTTGGTGCATAAATACATAATTAAAACATTGTAATAAATATATTCGTCTAATATTCATTAGATTTGCTTCCTGAAACAATTGGAGGGAGGGGAAGGTTCTCTCTTGGAGCATTGTTTTGATAATGAATTTTTGAGATGTTTCCAAAGTTTTTATATTTTATATTATACGCTCCTCCCCATCCAATTATTCGGAAATTCAGCGCCTGCTACTCCAAGCCGCACTCCCAGAATTAATAAAATAAATCTTAAAAATTTCCTTATCTGAGTGCATCAAAACGTGTAAATATGTCAACATTTCTTTTGGAAGTTGAAAATAATGCACACTGATGAATGTACATAAAAGTAAGTTTCATTGACAAACGTAGTCCATTAATGTCCGTACGTGAAGACCCGCCAACAACGGGCATAAGTATAACTGACGGGTAATTACGGTGTCGATACCGGGTCCTAAAATCGCTAAGTGCGGGTTGTGTGGGTCACCCAGACCCAGGGACCTACGGCACGTCTGGGAGACCCGGAAACTCACTAGGGGTTAACAAAGTTTCAAGAAAAAAACACACTAAAATATAATTTTCTGTTTTTAATTTAGTATTATAACAGTTTTAAATGTTAATTTCAATTGATATTATTAAAATTACAATGAATTTAGACAATTTTTGTACGAAAAAATTGTATTTAACCTTAGATAAATCTTATACAAACCAACATTGAATTTTTTTACAGGTTCGATTAAGCACGATGTGAACGATTCTTAAAACCAGGCTTTTGTTTTTTTTTTTTGTATTTTAATTTAGTGTATTTATTATCTGTTATTGTTTCAAAATAAAAAAAATAAAATAAAAATAAAATAACCGAGTTATACCACATTTTTTAAGCAGGTGGTACTTTTTGTGCCGAATTTCTTTAAACTACGTTATCACTAGATACTTCCTTTTGAAAAAGTTTTGTAGGGTCGTTCTTGGGGTGTGTTATAAACTGCTTGTTAAAGTTAAAACTCCAAAAGTATGCCAGACGGTATAAATAGCAATAAATAAAAAGAGCAGTTTGTTAATCGAAATTTTTATCAACAAAATGGTCAAATCCACCGTGGAAAAACACCCGATATTGGAGGTATGTTTTTCGTATAAGTTTAAACAAAAATGGCGCCATCTAAAAGTCTAGTTATCGCATTGAGAACGTAGTCAACACTTCTAATCTGCTAACCACATTCTTTATATCAAATCAAACCAATTCAGAATTTATCCCTGTTGAAGAAGTTTTTATTTATTATTTTTTGAAAAACTTATTTCAATGAGTAAAAACACATCGATTTGTCTCTCTTATCTTATACTTTTACTCTATACCCAGTTGGTAAACATGTTCGGTAACTTAAATTATGCGAAACAACAGGCCCTTTTCCAATCCTCATCCCAAATTAATATAATTAAAAATTAAGGTACGATTGTATTTATATCTTAAAATTATTATTATTTCAATGAACTACATTTTGTTCCTTTTTAACATGTCAAAACATTTGCTATTTGATCGTCGTTTACAATTGGATCGTATTCAAATAATTTTTTTTGGTCCAGCCCTAGTGATCCCAAAGTATGGTCTCCGGAACCTCAGGCTTATACATAATTCAATTAATACACTTTACAATGAGTTGAAAACTTCCACTCGTTGAAATATGTTTGAAGGTAAAAATAAAATTAACTCAAAAAATTTTAATTTAACTTGATTATTTTAGATATTTTCGAGGTCTGTAATCTGTACATAATACAAACACCAGTTTCAAAGTTTGCTGCAATATGTTTACCCCTAGAGTCGGAACCTTATTCTCCGCCCGGTTTTTATTGTCCCCGTTCTCCATAAACCATAGCACATACTTTATAATACCCGTAGGTGTGTTCTTCTTTGAAAACGCGTTATTACCTATGAACCCAATCCATATCAAAACTACACACATACACCTTTAACCGCCTGTCCTTTAAATGTTATCTTTTTATTACAATGTGACAATATCTATCATTTTACATTTTATCAAAATAATTACATACACGGTTTTATTGCACATCAATTACAGAATTACACAGCATTATTATTCTCGTACACAATTTACAGGTTTAAAAGCTTTAAGTAGTTTGCATTAATATGTTCGATCAGAGGTTACAAAAAGATTTCAAGTTCCTCTTGATTTACCACATCTATCATTAAATACATCAATATTTAAATGTTTTTCTATGTCATTGTACAGTCTTAACATTCGAGATAAGGAATTAAAGTGCGCCATATTATTGTTAAAAGTTGGGACAAAAAATGTTTTATGTGATCTCAACCGCCGACTTGGAATATTCAAAGTTATATTTTCCAAGCAGAATATAGTCAACTTTGCCATGTATTATATTATGGAGAAACATTAAGTCCGCAATTTTTCTCCGAACTTCCAACTTGTCAACACCGAAGTGTAAAAGGCGCTGATCATAAAATTGTAGGGTTTGGCCAAGATTAAATTTAAATGTTATAACTATCTAATACATTCTAGTCTGTTTCCCTCTAACAAGATTACGTCAAAATTGACTCATCTTCCTAGGACTAGGACATGACAGGAAATGGAAGAAAATGGCCTATGGCATGATGATGATGATGACGTTTGAAAAAATTTAATAAATTTTATTTTTTTGGACTCGCTTCCTTTTACGAGCGGCCGCCTGAATCCAGGTTGCTCCGACGCGCCGCGCGCCGGCCCGCCGCCAAACACGCGGCGTAGATACGATAAATCAATACCAACAGGAAGCGCCTGCTCTGAAGATGAGCATCGCACCTTAAACGAAACTCCGCTGCAGCGTATTGAGGCGCGCGGGGCAGAATAACGATGAGCCATTAACTTAATTTATTTTAATTTTGTTTTAATTTATGTTTGTTGATGTATAAGGTCACGGGTGAATTGCCCTGAGATAATTATTTATTTAATATAACTTTTTATTTAACGATATAGGCTTTAACATGCTTTTAAATGTTCAATGTAATCAAGTAAATTAGTGTACAATGTACAATGATGTTTATTTTACACAGATAGGCTATTTTCTTCCATTCCTTGTCGTGTCCTAGTCTTAGGAAGATTGAGTGAACCGACTTAATCTCAACTTATTAGAGGAAAACAGAATGATTAAAATGTATTAGATAGTGGAAGATAGATTAGTTGTAATTTGACATCTCAACAGAGACGAGAAATTTGGAAGGGAATATGGATATCTAGGCGTTTACAGGGCTTATGACCTGTCATTGGCTGGGTTAAGTGGCCACTTGATGTATTACAACATTCCCCATTTCACCTAGTATTTGATATCCATATCCGCCAATATACAGTAAAATGGCACGACACTTCACATGTGAACTCTCTGTCATCCATTGAGAAAATTGCTAAGCATTTTAGCAGAAACCTTTATGATTGCAAGTGAGATTCTTACCGAATTATATCACCTACTAGGAAACGCCTGAAGATGAATCTTCAATTTGTTATGCTTATTATAACTTTTACCAGCTAATTTTTATAAACAACATTTTGAGTGTGTCCAAATACTTGTAGACAAAAACTGGATTTCACCCATTACGGGCTAATATGTCTACAAGTATTTGGACACACTCAAAATGTTGTTTAGATTAGTTGTTTTTTTTTTCATATATAAATACAAATGAAATATAAAATTTTGACAGCTCTCTTTGAAATAGATTGTCTAGTGTTATTTAACAGGTCTATTATGGTATTGTAAATTAATTAGACTATGTTTTGTTTTGTAGACCGAAATAAATATACATTTGTAATAATAATAATAATATTATAGTTGATCTCGTAGTATAGTGATTGGCGCGTTGGGTTTTCCTTGCATGATGTCGCGGGTCGATTCCCGACGGTGTTAATTGATTTCAAAATCATAATGAATTAACCGAGTGTCTTTGGGTAACCACATATTTTTCTAACATTTTATCAAGCTAGGGGAGAATAACATGACATTTTCGTGCTCTCACCGGGAATCGAACCCGGAGCTTTCGTATCGTGGATCCCACGTCCTAATCATTACGACTCTGATAGATGCCTTGTTATTAAACAGTGTTTTAATGAAATAACTAGAATTGCTTTAATCCTTTTTTGAAAAAAATTCAGAGCGATTTTAAAGCAGCATAAGCGAAATAAATACAACATTTTGGGTTTGTTCAAATACTTGTACACAAATCTGGATTTTATCCCAAGACGGGAGTAGGTATATATTTTTTATTTTATGTCCCTACAGAGATGAGGTTGAATTTTTTCAAATTCAGGAATATGGATATAAAATATAAAATTCAAATAAAATTAAAAAAAAATAAAAAATAAATTTTTACCGTTTTATTAATTTTTTCTATCACTTTTCTTCATCTTATTGAAATTCAAGCTGAAGTCTATAGTTCACTGCATAGCAAAGGATTCCCAAAAGTGATTTCGTCCTTATCAATATTCCGTCCAGTATCCCAATGGACTTGTCAGGTTCTGACCGGCTGTCATTAATGACTATTTAGATTCCTGTCATCATGTCCTGGGGTAATTTATGAGTTTAGGTTTCCTGTTTAGTTGGACTTTTACAATTTCTTTACTCCTGGTCGCTGCTCGGTATTAAATACTAAATTACGGCACTCTAACATTAGCGAAGTTTTATTTATTGTTAGGTTTTTGAGATCCACAGACAACCGACTACCTAATGGGCTCTTAACAACAAAGAAAAACAAGTGTCGGGAAAGCTAAGTTAAGAGCATATTCCACAATGTGGCCGCTTCCTCGTATTCTTTAATTTTCTACCATTAGAGCAATGATTTTTTCACACATTTTAGATATCGACCAGATGACATTTTATTTGTCAAAGGTTTTTGATATTAGATTTGTAAATGATTGAAAAAAAAACTTTTGGCTGTCTGTAAAGTCGGTTTACGGACGATAATTTTACGTGATAACGTCATAAGAAAACATTGATGAAAAATAGCATACTATTATGAAATTAAATTGAATCATCATTACTGAATTATCGTTATTTTGTATAATACAAAGCAGGAGTTAATTGAAAATTACAATTTTTTCCATATTTTTTTTTTCTTCTTCTTGTGTGCTGCTGCTGTCTCCCTTCTACGCATCGGCCGAAGGATTGGAAGCGAGATAGATGCGTCACAAAACGAACGCTTAGGCCGATCGTGCCTCTCTATCGCTTGTTCCGCGCTCTCGCCTGCACACTTGGCTCAGGCGGAACGTGACCATGGGTCATGCTTTTTCGTGTGTGCAGTCGGCGTTCATCGATTTATTAGACGTTATCACGTCAAAAAACAAGACGATACAAACACGCATCTGGTCGATATCTAGAATGTGTGAAGAAATCATTGCTCTAATGTTAAATTCCAGGGAGAAAATCGAGGAATACGTTTGTATGGGAAAGCGGGCAACGAGTCACGTGATGGAATGTGCTCTTAAGGTGGTTGGTTTGTGGGGAGAGGAACACAGAAATTAGAGAGAGTACTCATGTCGCAAAGATCGAGGACAATCGACCAGCTAAAGGGCTGCTAAACAACAAGTCCTGTGGAAGACTGACCATCAGGAGAGCTATGTTAAGGTGGTTGGACTATGTGGAAAGGAGCGTTGAATGATTCACAATGTTTGAATACAGTTAGTATAGGATAATGTTGAAGCAACGTCGGTAATAGATCTGAGAGTAATGCGCATACCCGTTGCGCACGCGACCAGCTTGCTTCTGTGCATGTTTAGAATAAAATATAAGCGAATCAGTAGGTAAAGCTCCTATTTTAACGTCCTTACATTTATAGTCCTGCAAACAAGCATAATTACAATTTGATATTATAAAACTTTGTCGAACGTAGGCTTAAGTTTTTATTGAGTACCTATTATTTATTTATTTATCTATTTTCTGTACATATACAGAACATTCACAGGTGTGAATGTTCCAGTTACATATATATACAGGTGAAAATGATATTTATTACAAAATTATTAAATATTTCCAATAAAAAAATAGGCTCTATAATTATGCATATAAAAACTAAGAAGAAACAATTATAAAAGTAATAAAAATAAAATATATACATGCGTACATAATATATAATACATATAAAAAATAATCAATATATATTTACATAAGAAATATTTTTACTATATTATTATGTATCTACTAATAATAATTCTAGACATGTAATTCTAAAATAAGTTAGATTATTTACAAAAATATCAAATTTATTATGCAACCTACACATGCGCAATAAGGGGTTGAAATATGCCATATTATTCTTAGTAAGTTCAACAAAAAATGTTCTATGGCGTCTTAATCGCGCATTTGGTACATAAATTTCTAATGAATCCATGCATTTTACAGTATCTAGATCACCATTAACAATTTTATGGAGGCATACCAGATCAGACAAACAAAATTGCGTATTATCAAATGTTGCGTGTCAGCAGACTAATTCATATTAACAACATTTTGAATGTATACAAATACTTGTAGACAAATTACTGGATTATACCCATGCTGGGCTGATATCAGATATTATTGGCATCCCAACAGAGACAGAGATATTATTGATATATACTGATACTTACAAATCTGGATTTATGCCAAGACGGGAGTAGGTATTTATTACATTATCTATATCTCTACGGAGATGATTTACAGGGCTTATGGCCTGTCATCTCAACCCAGCCAATGACAGGTCATAAGCCCTGTAAACGCTTGAATATCCATATTCCCGAATTTGAAGACATCTACTTCATATTTGTAGAGATATAAAATAAATAAATTAATAAATTCATTGACATCCCAACAGAGACAGAGAAACTCTGGAAACGAATGTGGGTTATCTAGGCGTTTACAGGGCTTATGACCAGTTATTGGCTGGGTTAAGTGGCCACTTGATGTACTACAACATTTCCCCTTCCGCCCATCATCTGATAACCATATATGACAAATTTTGGAACTACTATATATTGAACTCGTCTTCGTCGTTCCGCATTACCGAAATTTTCTATTCTGGTGACATCTGTTGAGAAGATTGTTAAGCATCTTTTGGCAATCATCTTTTTTAGTGTAAGTATCTTTATCAGCCCAGCATGGGTATAATCCAGTAATTTGTCTACAAGTATTTGTATACATTCAAAATGTTGTTAATAAATTCATATTTATTGTACATTTACATGAATTTATTAAATAAGTTGTTGAAGTATTTTTGCACCTATTTACGTAGATTACTCACCAATGTACATAATTATTTTAAATGAAATCTTTAGTATTAGAATCAATCAATCATTAATTGTTATTATTTTTCTTTAATATTACAATACAAAGGACTCTGATGAAAACTTCGCAGGTACTTACATCGTATAAAATTACTTTTTCTCGTATCACGATAAAAATGCATAATTAAAACAATACATATCGTGCTGCACTTCTTACTAAAAACAAAATAAAAATAAAACGCATCTTCCTCTGTTGGTACGTGCCTCTGGAAGGGGACACGAAAGTCATAGACAAAGGATAATATTATGTTTGTCTATGTTAAAGGATATTATGCTTGTCGACAACCGGATGTTGTTATCCTGAAAACAGGAATACCGTGAGTCACGTGGACCGGAAGGATGCGCGCGTGGCGGGGATCACTAACTGTCAAACGTCACGTCCGGCGAAGTTTTACAGAAAAAAAAGTTTTTAAATTTTCTTGCTACGAGGAATTGACGGTTACATGAAGTAATTTGTCAACAGTGGACGTCCAGGACGCCGAGAAACTGATGCCCTGTAAAAAAGGCAGGCATGGCTGTTTTGTGTGGCTGTGGGACGGTCAAAACAAAATGCCGACTCCTTAATTCCTGTATTGTGCCGGTGCTTTTTATGTATGCGAATCCTGGCACCTCTCAAAAGTTAAGAATGCTCGCTTGATGAGCTTTGAGAGTAAGTGTCTGAGAAGGATTCTAGGCATTTGGTGGATTGACTCCATAACCAACGCCTAAAGTTAGGGAACGGACGCAGCAATTTCCAATAACTGGAGTCGTGAAGATGCGGCGTTGGACCTGGCTTGGGCATGTACTCCGGATGCCTCGGGAGAGCCTGAACCCGAGCTGCCTCTTCTTTACGCCTGCAGGATCTCACCGTCCTGGCAGACCGTCGATGACCAACCTACGGATGTATTCGGCGGAGCTGATGAGGAGGCGAGAGAGCTGGCTGGTGACAGGGTCTCCTGGAGGGATCTAGTGATGTCCACATGCTCCACATAGGAGCAAACGTGGCGAAAGAAGAAGAAGAGGAAGTGGGACGTGGACCTGACTTGGGAGGTTGCACGGGCACTCGAGCGGGCGGTCGAGCTTGCCTCGGAGACAGTTCGTGGAATCCATAATACAATGGATATGGAATTATAACGATGATGATAGAATAGGAACATCACTTTTTAGAGCCTTCTTTATGTGACAGAAAGTAGGAAGCAAGTCGTGATATACCTAGCAGGATCAAAAGCTAGGGATTCCAATCCGGAATCTACGCCAGCAACCACTATATCACAGCCAATATCAATATATTACATTTACCACTAATGTTTTTCCTTAATGATGAGGTATAGGGCAATGAGGGATCGATCTCACCTCCACCCGCGACTGTTATAGAGTCCTTGGGGACACTCTGTCAGGGCACTGCATCGGTACATAAATTTTAATCAAAACGTTATCATTTATTACAAGACCAGATGATGTCTTTCACTGCAGCGTTTTTTGCAGGCTATTTCAATCCCCCTAAACCCTCCCGCACGTACATCTCACACAGGCTGTTTGTGTGTGCGTGCGTGGAGGTCTCAAATTATATCCCACCCCTCAACTCAATTGTATTGTGTCTTTATAGGATGGTCTTTGGATAGGTATTGTGATAAGGTACGGCAGGGGACGTATGAAATAGTGTCTGCCAGATAGGATGATGGATGATAGTGTGAGATGCACACATGCGTTCTGTCCCCTCCCCTTTTTTCCCTAATCCCCCCTCCATTGAGACTCTGACCGCGGATGCTCGGGTGGATGTCTGGGATGGGGGCCTGGCGAGGCGGGATACCGATCTCCACACGGGCGGTAGTAATTACTAATAAATAATGATCGGGGTAGAAACTAACATACCCCTACTACTGTTAATTTGGCCGACTCTGGTTTGTTTTGGGTGATGAAAACAATGACGATTATAATAGACGAGACAGTGGTAGGGGCAATTAAAGCATTCGTTCGCGTACATAACGTAAATTCATCCGGAATTTTTTTAACACGCAATCTTAAAATCGCGGTTTAGCTTGATGAAAAAATCGGTAGAGTGGGCTGGACTGAAAAAAGACTCAATAGTCTTTAAAGCAGTCTAGGGAAAGGGTGGGGCTTTCATTGTTGGTCCACTGCTCTCTGTCCTGGGCCTCGAGCTGCCATCTGCAGTACTTTTGATATCGCATCCTTGCAGCTCTAGGTCTCCAGTCAAGCAGGCGTTTCGTCCATCGGTCCTCACTCCGGCGTGCCACATGTCCAATAAGCACTTACAATATTTTAAAGTCAAACTGTTGCAAATCTCTCAGATGTGAGATGCGAATAAAATTAGAGAATGAATGTCATCCAACTGACATATTTATCTGCCGGTCTGTCGACTTTTTATGTTCCTGTTAGGTTTAACAGCCCTCCATCTCGAGTTGTGCGTCCTTCTTACTTTAACTTCGACTCCCTACTATGTAAGTCTACTAACGCGTCTTCTACAACATTGTCTTGCAAACTGCAAATCACAGCAGACTCCAAATTGGAAACTGCGGTCGATAATTCAAAGTTTTAAGGTTCAGGTGTCATGTCGGGAGAAAAAATATACGGCGAGAAAAATGTTTTTCGCCATTCTTGGCGATTCGCCTAACCAATAATTATTATTTCATTTGAAGAAGTTTGACTGGAAGAAATGCCAAGAATCATAAGTTCGCCATGATCAAAAAATTATTTATGTAAATTATACAATTTTGACTAATAAAGCATTTATTTATTAAGGATTTTAACAGCTATTACAATGATCATTATCTAATAACAATTAAATAATTCTAAAGCCAATTACAAAAATCCACAGTTAATGTAATTCATATTATGATGAGTGATTAGTAAAAAGTGAATGTGTGTGGTTTGCATTAATCTTTATATCTATCTTTTAGATCCATTACCATAGTTAGGTACGCACTTATAACATAATCGATTAAAAATATTAGTACGAATTAACTAATGGATATAATTATGCTCTCTTTTCTCGTAGTACTTCTTAATCTACCTACTTGTGTAATAAAAATGATCAAGTTACACTGTACACAGTGTTTCAATGCAGTGCCCTATGCACCATTAGATTCTGATAAGGGAAAGTAGTAGTAGTAGAAGATAATTAATATTTATATCCTTCGACACCTTACAATAAATAATGATATACAAGAAATTCCTAGTTTTAGATATAAGTGTATAAAACGAGACGAATCGCACATTCGGAATTTTCTATCTAACTAATCATCACGCCATTTCCCCGAAGGGGTAGGCAGTAAGGATAGAACACCACACCACTCTGTCCATGCTTCTCTTGATATCTGATATTCATACATCTTCTCATGCACGTACGTCGACTATTCCGACTTCTTACATGCCCACTTTCGAGCACTTGTTTTACTTGATCGTGCCATGTCTTTCTCGGCCTTCCTCGACTTCCATATCCAGGCACAGCCGCATTTCCCCATCCATTCGTTCTACATGACCGAACCACCGTAAGAGACCTTTCTTAATTTGGTCGATAATGCTTTTCTCAGCCTTGCATTCTGCTCTAATTTCGACATTAGTGCACCTATCATACATAGTTTTACCACACATTCGCCTGAGAGATCGCATTTCAACTGCATTCAATCTACTTTCGTCCTTCTTTTTCCAACTCCTTACTTCGCTTCCATACGTAAGGGTTGATACCAGAACTCCATTACGAACTTGGGATATTTGAAATGTTCAATATTTAAAAAAACTAACTAACTAACTAACCATCACGCCATTTCCCCGAAGGAGTAGGCAGAGAGGGATAGAACGCCACACTACTCTGTCTTGGCATACTTCTTTTGCTTCCTCCACATTCATACATCTTCTCACGCACGCACGTCGATTATTCCGACTTCTTACATGCCCACTTTCAAGCACTTGTTTTACTTGATCGTGCATGTCTTTTTCGGCCTTCCTCGACTTCTGCATCCAGGAACAGTCGCATCATATATTTTTTTGGCCATTCTTTCATCATCCATTCGCTCTACATGACCGAACCAACGTAAAAGACCTTTCTTAGTTTTGTCGATAATGCTTATCTTAGCCTTGTATTCAATATTTCATTCAATATTTACTCTATATTTATTCATTTTCTGGGGATTATCATTACTATAGTTAAATCGTTTTAAAAGAAGCCATTATGTACAAAATTATCAGTTTTACATTTTTCATTCACCCTTAAAATTTAATTTAATTAATTTGTTGGCTAATTTTTCAAAAATCATTAATTAGAAATCCAGAATAGTTGTAAATATATTTCTTGTTTTTTAAGTTTTAACACTATCCCCCGAAGTGGAATTAATGCAACCTACTCCATGCAAGCATATTTATATTGACTGTTTTGAAGTTTTCCTATGTTTAGAGATAGTGTGGGAAGACATACCTAAACCACGAATATACATATTTATGTAATCAACTTGAGTTCCCAGAATGAATAATCTCAAATCTCACATATACGGAATGACAATATTAAAGATTTGTACAAAGGTCCATGGCGTTGGTAATTGAAACAGGAATAATTGGAGGCATAATGACCCGAAAAAGGATAAAGGAGTGTGATCTGAGACCCTCTCTACACGCATTTACAATAATATACATATCTTCCTACAGGGTGGTTATGAAAGACGTCAATTTATCTAAAATATTGAGTTATTTTGTAAGTATTATGTATTATTATTAACTAACTAACCATCACGCCATTTCCCCGTAGGGGTAGGTGGAGAGGATAGAACGCCATACCACTCTGTCCTGACAGACTTCCTATGCTTCCTCTACATTCATGCATCTTCTCATGCACATACGCCGATTATTCCGACTTTTCACATGTCCACTTTCAAGTACTTGTCGCACTTGGTCGTGCCATGTCTTTCACGGCCTTCCGCGGCTTCTACATCCAGGCACACTTGCTTTTAAACTTCTTTTAACCGTTCTTTCATCACTCATTCGCTCCGCATGACCAAACCATCGTAAAAGGTACTATTATTTTATATATATATATTTTTTTAAACTTTTTTTTGCCTTCTCCATGATTTTTTTCCGTGGTTTTCTCATCATCTCTGGCAAGATGCGGAGAAGTTCCCTTTGGTCCACACCAGATGCCCCGCCTGATCCCAACACAATATATAAAATAATCAATTAAATAAACCTTGTTCATCATAAGCAAGGTAAAAAATAAATGTAGGCAACTCCCATTAATTTTTAAAATTTAAATAAACTACTTGTCTTATCCGCACCCGACGCTGATGGTGCATCAGGCCCTGCATTAATACACCAAGTGCAGTAAATCTCGATAATTTGTCACATGAATGCTAGATGATAAGTCTTACGCTTCAACACCAGTCCAACATATGAAAGTTTTTTAAATGTTATACAATGAAAGCTCCACCCTTTCCCTAGACTGTTTTAAAGAACTATAGTCTTTTTACAGTCCAGCCAACTCTACCGATTTTTTCAACAAGCTAAACTGCGATTTTAAGATTGTTAGTGTGATAAAAATACGGATGAATTTACGTTTATGTACGCGAACAAATGCTTTCATTGCCCCTACCACTGTCTCAGCTTATGTATTATAAATTGTCATTGTTTTTCCATCACCCAAACCAACCAGAGTCGGCCCAAATTAACAGTGGTAGGGTATGTTAGTTTCTACCCCGATCATTATTTATGAGTAATTACTACCACCCGTTAGGAGACGGGTATCCCGCTTAGCCAGGCCCCCCATCCCAGACATCCACCCGTGCATCCGCGGTCAGGGTCTCAATGAAGGGGGATTAGGGAAAAGAGGGGAGGGGACAGAACGCATGTGTGCATTTCACACTATCATCCTATCTGGCAGACACTATTTCATACGTCCCCTGCCGTACCTTCACAATACCTATCCAAAGACCATCCTTTCCTTACAAACACTCTGGTTTCCCTTCAATACGAATAAATCTTTCGCCTTTATGATATTACAATTAAAATAAATATTTTAATTTTATCTTTAAGTTTGTAGTGGCCGTACCCCGTACCCACCCTGTCCCTGATAATACCCCGACGGCGAGCGCCTGTCATCTGGCGGGCGGGGCTGGCCGCCCCCCATTAGGGGCGCCACGCCCCCGCCGGACGGGGCCCGGTACCTCGCGATCTGGAGTCCCGGGGTCTTATACCTCGTGGTGTGGATTCCGGGATCTTATTCTCTGCACTCTGTATGACCATAATCGCTTATTTCGCCAGTCGAATAATTCAAATTCGGTTATACGAAATACATTGATCTATTAACAATCGGTTATGGCCAAAATTATAATATTTTTTTAAGCTACATCTGATTAAACTAAAAATACGCTGTTAAAATATTAAAATATTTGAATATGTGCGTAGATTTTCACGGTCGTTGATGATTCTCTTTGTGTTGTTTTTTGGGATTATCCGTGTTATGTTTTCTCTCCTTTCCAACGTTTCGGCTACCGTTGCAGGCGCCATCTTCAGGGTGAAGTATGTGTGTTGTAAAATGTGGTGTGTTTGTGTACTTGGAATTTGTACCGTGTTCACCCTGAAGATGGCGCCTGCAACGGTAGCCGAAACGTCGGAAAGGAGAGAAAACATAACACGGATAATCCCAAAAAACAACACAAAGAGAAATATTTGAATGTTTTTTAAGCTGTTGAAATTACTACTACTACTTTCCCTTATCCGCACCCAATGGTGCATAGGGCACTGCATTGCAGTGCATGCAAGTGCAGTGTATCTTGATAATTTTATTACATGAAGGTAGGATGGTCAGTCTTACGCTTCAGTACCAGTCCAAGGTATCACACATGAAATATTAATATGAAAATCTCATGTAAATAAATATTTCACTAAATAATAGATAAAAATGTTAATTTCATGTTGAAATTAACATTTTTAAAATCATCAAGTGCAATAGAAGAACAAACATTTAAAAAAATTATTAATGACTTAAATATTATGTCAGAAGATCAAAGAATTAAATATAATGTTGCTAATGAAATTAACAAAATTGTTAAAGGGATAATTCCAAGATATTTGCAAAACAAATTAAAAAACAATGACTTTTTTTCATAAATATGCAACAAGAGATTCAAAAAATATAAGATTAGAAAAGAAAAGAAAAGAAAAACTATGTCACAGAATTGTCTCATGTAAGGTACAAGGGCATTCAAATGTATGAGGAGATGCCAGATGAAATAAAAAATGAACAAAATTTAAAGTTATTTAGGGCTAAGTGTAAAAAATATATGTGTGAGAAATATGAGTGTAGATAAGAATAGTTAGGAAAAAATAAATTAAGTTTAATGTAATAATATTAGTTTATGTAAAATTATATAGTACTAAATAAATATTATAATAAAATACAAAAAAATTATATTTAATATGTAGGTACATGGAGTAAAAAAACTCGTAGTACAACCCGAAAACTGGTGAATCTACATCATATTTGGAGTCGAATGTGTAATATGACTTTTGAATCTGAGCCTGAAAATTTTTATTTTTTCTTCTTGTAAAAGATTTCATAAGTTTTTAACAACTTTTTGAATGTATACAAATACTTGTAGACAAAGTACTGGATTATACCCATGCTGGGCTGGTGAACAGATGTCACTATGGGGAAAGAATATTAAAAATATTTTCAAATCTGTCGACAACACAACTCGCTTGTGGATTCTTCTGTACAAACTCAAGATATATACAAGTTTCAAAAATTTGTCATACATGGTTGTCAGATGATGGGCGGAATGGGGAATGTTGTAATACATCAAGTGGCCACTTAACCCAGCCAATGACAGGTCATAAGCCCTGTAAACGCCTAGATAACCCACATTCGTTTCCAGAGTTTCTCTGTCTCTGTTGAGATATCAATAATATCTGATTTCATAAGTACCTACCTACCGCAGATTAACTGAAATTTGACAATTTTTTTTTAAAATGCGGCTTTTTATTGTTTTCATTATGGATAGTATTAATTTTACTAAATAAATTATATTTGATACCAATTTGCAAAAATTATTAGAAAAAAAAAATCGTCAAATCAAAAAAAAATATTCTACAAAATCGACTCGAAATATTATGTAGATTCATTGGTTTCCCGCTTGTACATCGAGTTTTGTTACACGTTGTATATTACACTTTACAAGCCTATTATTGTCCGAGCGTTTGGTAGCTGCAGGACGACTTAATGCGAAAATAACGCAAAAAATATTAGTGTTATTAATTGTAATTTCGAAATGTTGTAAAATACAAATAAACACTAAAACTAAGCGGTCTACCCATAGCTCTTTGTATAAAACGCAAACACACGAGATAAAAATAATTAACAACATCAACCACTGTCATCCTTGTTGTGTTATCCCTCTGTCACCTATTCGTCTGGATGGCTCCGAAGGTGATATGAACGAGTGACGGTCCCGTGGTAGGCCCCAGGGGGCTGGACCCGGGCCTCGGATCGTCACTGATTGTCAAACATCAATCAACCTGATCGCCTGTCAGATTTCAAAAACCAAAAGGCAGTTTTTTGGAATTAATGATTTTGCTATTCTGAGATCAGACATTTCGGCGTATGTCTACCTTGGTCGAAAGGTAGACATATTATCGTTCTATTAAAACCTGTTTTTTGATACGATATTTAACTTTTTATTAAGTTTTTTTAATCCGGCTTTTTTGTTAATATCTAACTATTCCATAAAAATAAATACTAATTACCTAACTTTTAATGCTATAAGTACAGGACAGTAAAGTAAACATAACTAACTAACCATCTCGAAGATAGAACGCCATACCACTCTGTCCTGACAGACTTCCTTTGCTTCCTCTACATTCATACATCTTCTCATGCACATACGCCGGTTATTCCGACTTTTCACATGTCCACTTTCAAGTACTTTACGTACTTGGTCATGCCATGTCTTTCTCGGCCTTTCGCGGCTTCTACATCCAGGCACGCTTGAATTTAAACTTCTTTTAGCTGTTCTTTCATCACTCATTCGCTCCACATGACCAAACCATCGTAAAAGCTCTTTCTTAATTTTGTCGATAATGCTTATCTATAATGCTCTGCTCTAATTTCGACATTTGTACACCTATCATACATAGTCTTACCACACAGAGAGATGACATTTCAACAGCATTGAGTCTACTTTCATCCTTCTTTTTCCAACACCACACAAAATAAACATCATTGGACAAAACACGACATTATTCCTATTAATATGTTTTTTTTTCGTTTTTCTGAACATTCTCTAAGACAGATAGGTACCAGGTTTTGACATTGTACAGCCCTGATGTCTTGTCATCCAGAGATCAGAGAGAATCATTAAGATATTTCACAAAAAATGCGATTCCAAAACGTCAAATTCGTCCAGAAACAGCCTGATGAAATATTGAAAAGCAGTCCTTCGCTTGTTCAAATTAATCAGCTGTCAGAAATGTTTCAGTATCTATGGCGTCCTAATTTGTAACTGATCAGGGCAAAAACTGTATTTTGTGTGGTTTTTTTTTCATTGATATCAAATACATTTATTACATGTATTTCCCATGAGTTACATATAACTCATTTTAGGCCTTAAAATAATTACATTTATTATAACATATATTTACTACAGAACACACAATTATATAAACAAAAAATTAAATTATACTGCCTTAACACAAACTGCCGAAGATTTGTCAACAGTGGACGACCAGGACGCCGAGAACCTAATGCCTTGTAAAATAGGCATGCATGGTTAAGGCTCTCGGGAGGCATACTTAGTATATAGCCTAGCCAGCCGAAACGCCTTCGCCGGATGACATTAGATACCAAGGGTTGCTGTGTCCGATTCCTCACCTCAAGTCAAACCACCGTACACCTAAAATTATTCCAAGACACCTATTCTCGAAATTCAGAAGTCTGCTATCTTGGGCCCTGGTTGGGTGCCACGATTCGCAGCCATAGAGGAGAACAGGTGTGTGATACAGGAGTTATAAAGGCGGCAATTTGTTTTTTGAGTGAGTAAACATCCGATCTCCAGACAGCTTTCATACTGTTGAATGCGGCGCCTGCCACTCCAAGCCGCACTCTCAGTTCTAATGCCCGCTGTATACGGGACAGTTTCTTGTTCAGAAAACTACACAGTTTCTTGTTCAGAAAACTGTGCAGTCTGTCAAAAGACACGCTAAATATGTGTATTTTGCCAATTGTAAGTTATATCGTATGTTTGCTCTCAGGAAATTGTATATTTAGCTAATAATATGTTATTGGTTTTTTACGTATTTAAAAGCATACAATAAACCAATGTCTACTTAAACGTTTACAAAAAAAACATTAACTGTCATGTCAGCTTAAATCTGACATAAGCACGCAGTTTTTTAAACAGTTTTCGTTGTATACGGGGCCGTTTTCAGACTGCATAGAAAACTGCGCAGCAAACTGTCCCGTATATAGCGGGCTTAAGTTAAAATGGCGGGTCATAAAAATAACAAATAGCTTTAAGTTAAGCCCATCAAACCTTCCATACATCATGTACAATCTAAAGTAAATTTAATATATATAAAAGGCAACAAATGGTCCAGCTTCCTGAATTCTTATTGTAAATTGGACATCTTTATCTGGGCCCATTAGCCCGGGCCCGAAGCCCAGGTAGGGTGGGGTAGTGGCTGACTAACTACCCTGTCAGTCTCAGGATGTGGGTAATATATCCCGCTTCTGATATCCATCAAACAGGACGTGCAGGTCGAATTTTGAGTGGTTTAAAGGATAAACTACGTTTTGAGTGTGTCCAAATACTTGTAGATCACTTAACACAGCCAATGACAGGTCATGAAGACTGTAAACGCCTAGATATCCGTATTCCCTTTTAAAATTCTCGTCTCTGTTGAGGTGCAAATTGTGGTTTAAAGGATGATATATCGTTTTTAAACTCATTAATTTTAGATATTATTGATATCCCAACAGAGACAGAGAAACTTTGGAAACGAATGTGGATTATCTAGGCGTTTACAGGGCTTATGACCTGTCATTGGCTGGACTAAGTGGCCACTTGATGTACTACAATATTCCCAATTCCGCCCATCATCTGATAACCATATATGACAAATTTTTGAAACTACCATATACATATATTGAACTAGTCTTCGTCGTTCCGCATTGCAGAAAATTTCTATGCTGGTGACCTCTGTTGAGAAGATTGTTAAGCATTTTTGGCAATCATCTTTATTAGTGTAGGTAAGGCTCTACCGAACTTTTATTACTTACTCTAGAAGACGCCTGAAGATGGCTCTCCAATTTTTTTGTTTGCTTTATATTTTGAACCAGTAAATCTTTTTTAACAACATTTTGAAATGAATACAAATACTTGTAGACAAATTACTGGATTATACCCATGTTGGACTGATATCAGATATTATTGATATTATCATTAAAATTGTTGTTATTAATTTTAATTTATTTTTAAATTTATTAAAAAATCCAAGGCATTTATAAATTTCTGTGACTATTTAACTATTTTTTATAAATAATATATGGGAACTAAATACAATAAATGGATATTTTATATGGTGTAGGTAATTACTACTTTGAGCTTTAAAGGAAGTCCCACTATAGTGGATCATGTTGACATCCGATAACAATATTTCTTTACCCATTTTCCTCACCGTATTTTTTTGTAAAAAAATAATAAGCTTTTGCGATCACATTTTATGTTCGTCGCTTTCTTTGTCTCATGCAATAGGGTAAAAAAAAAAAATCTAGCCTTGGTACTCCTCTTAAATAATTTTTTAAAAATAAAACTTTACTCGGTCAGAAACGTAAGATTTAATGAAAAAATTACGAAGTAGCTAATCATTATTTACTTGCATGTTTGTAATACTAAATGAAATCACGAAATTTTCCATGGTACAATCAAACTTTTCTAACATCATCTTATAATCGTATTTCTTTTCTCTTCCAGGTAAAAAGTGGCGTTCCCTGACGCCCCAAGACCGGCGGCCGTACGTGGAGGAGGCCGAGCGGCTCCGCGTCATCCACATGACGGAGCATCCCAACTACAAGTACCGGCCACGCAGGCGCAAGCAGAACAAGGCCAGGGCCCCCGCCCAAGGGGGCCCGCCCGCCCCCGCCCCTGCCCAGCGGGAGGACATGGACCACTCCAGGTACCAGCCTCCCAGGATGTCGCCCTCCAGCGCCTACATCCCAAACTCTTCATCATTATCGCCGAGCCTGCACAACAACTACGGATCCCCGCATCGCGTGGACTACGGACAAAATTCTGACTATCTTCCGCACTCCCCTTCGCAGAACATGGACTCTTCCATTCGGCAGAAGATGATGAACATCAGCAGCCCTCTAGCGCACTACTCCTCGTCTGCGTCGGTTCCCCTCGGAAGCCCCGACGTTTCAGGATATCAAAAGATGCAAGTGGATAACAGCCCTTATCCAAGCTCAGGATTCACGCTTTACCAAAATTCACCTCTAGCTAATTATGATAATTATTCAAATGATCCAAAGACACCATATGGTTCGAGCAGTCATCATATCATGCATACTCCGGAGTCTTCTCCGACGCAGTCTCCGGAACCGGAGTCCAATAAAGCGGTCAAGGTGGAACCAGAATCTAAAAGGAAGTCCGCGTCTAGTCCCAAGGGATCTGACAAGTCGAGATCTGCGGCGGGGAGTGTGGATGATGCTGCAGCGCTTCCGACACCGGAAATGTCGCCGATGGAACACGAAAAAGAAAACTATCAGTACAGCGATGAAAAGAGGCAGGCAGCTCTCAATGCGACTCTTGCTAACAATCAGAATAATCTGAATCTGGCCACTTTGTCCAATGTTCCGATGTCGTCTAGTTCCTTGATGCCTCCTACTTCTGGAACTCTGTCGCCTTCAGTGCAGAACTCTTATCAGCACAAAATGCAGCAATCTATCGCTTACAGGCAGGCGCCTACTTTGTCATACTCCAACCACTCGGCGCCAATCACAGCCATGGGAATGGCTAACGGAATGTATGTAATGTGCACTCAACGAGGTATTTTGGATCAGGGACATATTGTAACTGGAACGTTCTTCCCACCAGTTGCTACGTCGCAAGATCACCAAACACTCGGAGCGTCTCCCGCGACTGGGACCCTAGCAGGAAACATGACTTCAAACCATTCGATAGGAATTAACCAACAGAGCAACGTTCCTTGCGTGGATACAACAATGAGTTACTCGAGTAATCCCATATCGTATCCAAGCTACGCGAATCAATACAATCCGCTATCGTACAAGAGTGACGTTTACTCTCAGCTTCCGTATAAAACTGAGTCTAAGGAATACCAAAGCATACAATATGATAAGCCTAACCATTATCCTTACATGAACAGTCCATTAGGAGGAGAACACCCTAATTATCTACAAGATCCGGCTCAAGTCAGGCAAATCCACAATGGGTCACCAGTTTCGGACGTAGACACTGGAGAATTCGATAAATATTTAAAATACTCAAACACGGATAGCGTTACAGCTAACAGTCCTTTGTCTCACCGTTCTTCGGGGGATCAAGTGTCTGATCCCCGAGATGGCGGATCTTCGGGAATGGATACGAATCACAACTACCAAGACAACAGGAGTGTCCATGATTACCAAAGCCCTCACGATGTGTACGCAGCCAGGAGCGATCAATACCACAACGGGATAGACTACAACAGCCAAGAGTACCAGCACCCAAGGGCAGGTGATGTATACTCTGACAGAGGTTACAGCTTTGTTCCTCCTCTTGGTCATACTTCTGTGATTCTTCAAAACACCCAGATATACCAGGGAAAGGCTGCTGAAGTGGGTGCTCAGGTGATTGCTGGATCTCCTCTCGTTCCAGAAACGCCTGTGGCTCCAGTGCTGAGACCTGAAGATGACTTCAGCGTGATTCTAGCAGGAGTCAGACAGACTTGTTACAGCAACTGACTGGAATAGTCGTTCCCAAATTTGTGATGGATCTCATGTCATTGTGACGCGATGTTAGGATATTGGAGGAATCAATTTGGGGAGAGACTAAAAAAAAATGGATGAAAGTGACTGTTTTTTTTATATTTTTACTGGGTTAGTAAATATATTTCAAAGAAAAATTAACATGTACTGGAATCATAAATAATTCGAACTGAGAGACGAATGAAGAGATCTTTCGTTTCTGTTTTATCGACTATTATCAAAAAATATTAATTTGTTTGTAATTCCAGCTATAAAACAAGATGAAATTTACTATGAAATATATAAAACAAATAGTACTATTACTTTAGTGAGGCCTCTTATAATAAAATTTTTAGTGTGAGAGGTGTCAGAAAATATAATGAGAATTACCGAGAATCATAAAAGTGATTTTTTTAATAATAGGTATTAAAAGTTTTGTTAAAAATTATGCACAATAAAAAAAAAAATTGTCTAAAATACTGTTAGGTAGAATTTTCGAATTTCCAAAAAAATATTATAGTACTTTTTTTTTTAGTATAAAAATAAAATAAGTCATATTATCATTTTTTTTATCTTATAGTAAATGATTTCATACACTGTAAAATAAAATAATATTTACTGTAAACTATTTTGTACTGTCAAATAAGGTGCTACAAAGTGTCTTCTTGTATATATTATATGTTTTTGTTAAATAATTTTTCATAATAAATTTTATAAAATGGTGCCTTCTCAAAAAGAAGACTTTGTATATTTAAAATAAGTTTATTTACCACATATTTATGAATGAAATACATAGATTATAAAATAATCTAAATAATATTTACTTATTGTCAGTAAATAAATGTTCAGTTTTTAAGTATTTACAAAATCAATAGTCTTAAAAAATTTCACTGATATATTGTATTATACTCTTCATAGTTATTTAAAATAATATTACTGTATTTTTTTAACTCTTTTAGCCCATGTAAAATAAGTACGTAATAAAATAAATAACATGTTTATATATTTTTTATTCCAAATATTTTTGGAAAAATATTGGCTTCCATAAGTTTAAAAAAATACATATCTCTTTTATAAATATTTAGCTCGTAGTAAAATAAATATTTATTTAGATATTAATTTAAAAGTTATGTAGAATAATAATTTTATTCCAAATATTTACATTTTAAAATAAAATAAAAGTATTTTATAGACAACCATGTTCAGATATACATATCTTATTAAACAGTTGATAATATTGTTGATTTTTTTGTAAAATAATGTAGATATCCTTTAATGTATATAATTACACAAATATGCACTAATATGTTACATTTGTGATTAAAATCTAAAAATATTTTCCACTTAAAAACATAAAAATTAATACATATTTAATCCAATTTATTTTATGCTAAGAAACCGGGCTATTTTTTAATCTGAATATTATTAAATAATACTCTTACCACTGCTTTCCCTCATCGGCGCCCAATGGTGCATAGGGCACTGCAATGTTACACCAAGTGCAGTGTATCTTGATCACTTTTTAGTACATGAAGGCAAGATGATCAGTCTTTCGCTTCAGTATCAAACATATTAAATAATTCAATTTTTCTTTTTTTTTTCTTTTTTTAAAAGTAAAATAATATTTCAAGCATACGTCACTTCGGTAAAAGCTCGTGAAAAAAATTGTAATAGGTCTGTGGGACTTTTTCTTTTTTACTGTAAATGTAACTAACTAACTAACAGAGTAGGCAGAGAGGGGTTTCACATTTCATACAGGAAATAAAATAACGTTTTCAGTAATCAATTATTCAAATTCATATTTTTTATTCAAACAATATCTAACCACGTATTTTTATAATTATCATTTTATCAATTATGTTTTTTAATAAATAATGCAATATTTTTATAAAATATGTAAAATGTTTATACATGTAATTATCGTTTAAATGTTTCATGTTGAATATTGGATAATTGTTATAAATATTTAGGAATAGTCTAGAAATATTAAATTTGTATTATAATATTATTTTATACGAAAAATGTACTCATTAATTTTTATAATTATAAAAAATAAAAGTTTTCATTCTAAATAATGTTTCATTATTATTACTATTATTCTGAATTTATTTAGCGTACACTGGCGGGCTTATTGCAAAAAAGGCAATATCTTCCAACCGACCAGAAACTCGAACTCTATATGTAGATCAGTTTGGTGAGCTGTTAGCTCTTGTACAACAATGATGTTAAAATACATATAACAAAAAAAAGTTATGTAAAAGTTAACTTGTGAATTTAAAAAAAGTTAGGGCTCCACCGTAAACCAAGGATAAAATTTATGATATTTACAAAATTATAACTACTTCTACTACTTCACCTTATCCGTACCCAATGGTGCGTACGGCACTGCATCGTTGCACCAAGTGCAGTGATTCTTGATCTTATTAATAATTTTTGAAAAATGTGAATATGAAAATCAAATGTAAATAAATATTTCATGATGGCCCCCTACGGGAATCGAACCCGCGACCTTATGCATGGTAGCCAAATGCCCTACTACGCAGATATAACCAGTAGCTCAATCACAGATAACTATCGACGTAGTTTAAAAACGTGCTAATCACGTGCTAACGCTAACGATTTGAGCGATCACAATGACATACCGTTCAATACCGCGATCGCTGAGCCGAGCATTGACGATCTGAGCCGAGCGGAGCCGATCTACGCTATATCGCGCCCGTACGTCAAACGTCAAATCATCGCGCTTGTCGGATTTTTTATTATGTCGACTTCTATTATATTTTTTATTTTTTATTATGTTTTCTCAATATTTGGCTTGCCGAAAACCGGCTAAATTATAATAAAGATTGAATGAAGATTTGTGCGAATAAGATATATCTCGGAAAATGGCTCGCGACTAGTATGCGCTCGTTTAATAATCCCGATCGATAACTTTTAACGCGTGTTCTATTGTGATCGCGAAAACGTTAAACATCCATGGGTAAGAAATCGTTATCACGTCGCTTATTACCGAGTCGGTACTGATCTGTGATCGAGCAACAGGAGTTGTATGACCTATACGAGGAGCCTCCCATCACACGGCATATAAAGATAGGAAGACTCCGCTGGGCAGGCCATGTCGCAAGGATACAGGACATCCGATCACCTAAGAGGCTCCTGATTCTTAAAACAATGGGTCGAAGGAGTATCGAGAGACCTAAATGAAGGTGGTTGGATTGTGTAGAGAAAAACACAGCATCTTTGGACACACAGCATCTTCGGACACTGAGTTATAAAGTCCTTGGGGACTCTCTGTCAGTCACGCTATTTTATAATTTTTGCTGTTGCAAATGCATAAGCAAATTGCAGGGCCAAAGTTTCCAAGTGAAGTTAAGTCAAGAGGGCGACAGCATCGATCAAGTCAAAAGAAAATCATGATGCCGCCACCCTTACGATCCCTCAGTGTCTCCATATCGAAATTATCTTTTTTTATCATCCTTGGACATTGGGAACTGGAAGGAAGTAGCCGGAGACAGACGCTAGTGGAGACGTTTCTTGGAGGCTGTCAGGACCCTCAACGGGCTGTAGCGCCGAGATTGGATTTCATTGGATATGTCTATCGGTATTTACACCTGGTCGGGCAATGCAGTTCGTTGAACGTGGACTTAACTGGCATTTGTGCACGTTTTGTTCCGTAAAAGGAAGTATCTAGAACTAAAATATTGCTTAGTGGGGTAGTCCCCGGGGGGACTTGTGTGCGCTCGCTGGGGCGGCCCGTCCCTGTATTGTGTCTTTTGTAAGGATAGGATGGTCTTTGGATAGGTATTGTGATAAGGTACGGCAGGGGACGTATGAAATAGTGTCTGCCAGATAGGATGATAGGATGATAGTGTGAGATGCACACATGCGTTCTGTCCCCTCCCCTCTTTTCCCTAATCCCCCTCCATTGAGACCCTGACCGCGGATGCACGGGTGGATGTCTGGGATGGGGGGCCTGGCGAGGCGGGATACCCGTCTCCACACGGGTGGTTGTAATTACTAATAAATAATGATCGGGGTAGAAACTAACATACCCTACCACTGTTAATTTGGGCCGACTCTGGTTGGTTTGGGTGATGGAAACAATGACAATTATAATACATAAGCCGAGACAGTGGTAGGGGGGCAATGAAAGCATTTGTTCGCGTACATAATCGTAAATTCATCCGTATTTTTATCACACTAACAATCTTAAAAATCGCGTTTAGCTTGTTAAAAAATCGGTAGAGTTGGCTGGACTGAAAAAAGACTCAATAGTCTTTAAAGCAGTCTAGGGAAAGGGTGGGGCTTTCAGTTCGTTGAACGTTGGTTTCGTTAACACTCTCGAATGGGTGCAGGTATCCTTCACACTACAGAATGCAAATCTGCTATGGTGGTGATGCGTCAGGGAGAGGTGCGGGAGAGAGGAACAAGTAACAATCGTCAGGATGGGTAAATGGGAAATGATGAATGTTAGTCTGAACACTATTAATGACACAAAAGCTCTTTGGCGTCAGAAGTAAGTAGTTCGCATCGCAACCTGCTGGAGTTAGACCTCTGGGTAGGCCGAGACAGCGTTACATGGACATTGTGTTGGCTGATCTGATTATACAGGAAGAAGGGGATTGCTGGGAATAGAAGGAGTCTGGGAAGTCTCAGAGTCAAGTTGGAATATCATCCATGAAACTAAGGTTTTTCAATAGCTATTGGCTAACAGAACAATGTAAGTATATTTATTTATATTTTTGTACAATGAACTAAGAATTTTCAATTTGAGGTAATATATACAACATAACACCAATTAGGTGGACAAACACATGTACAAGACAAATTTCTGAAGACGTAAAGTGAGCAAACAATAGTATGCAAAGTGGTTATGTTATGTCATGTGCATGTTGTGTTGTGGTATGTGTGTGGAGTGTGGTGTATGTATTGGGAAATCTGAATATTTAAACGCAGGATACTGAATATTTAAAGAGAAAAAGGAATAGAAATACTTTCGAAAAAAAGAAGCCTATGCAATACAATTTGCAAATATGGACTGTCAAATTATGCGTACGGGACGGTTTTTAAATTCAACTTACTAAGTAACTAACTAACTAACCATCACGCCAGTTCCCCGAAGGGGTAGGCAGAGAGGATAGAACGCTACACCACTCTGTTTCTGGCACACTTCTCTTGCTTCCTCCACATTCATACACATCTTCTCATGCACGCACGTCGATTATTCCGACTTCTTACACGCCCACTTTCAAGCACTTGTTTTACTTGATCATGCCATGTCTTTCTCGGCCTTCCTCGATTTCTACATCCAGGCACAGTCGCATCATATATATTTTTTAGCCGTTCTTTCATCATCCATTCGCTCTACATGACCGAACCATCGTAAAAGACCTTTCTTTATTTTGTCGATAATGCTTATCTCAGCCTTGCAGTATGCTCTAATTTCGACATTTGTACACCTATCATACATAGTCTTACCACACATAGATCGCATTTCAACTGCATTCAATCTACTTTCATCCTTCTTTTTCCAACACCACGCTTCACTACCATACATAAGGGTTGGTACCAGAACTCCATTATGAACTGCCAATTTAGCCTCTTTTGATAAGCACTTTAAATCAATAAAAACTTGGAAATCCGGGCTGTCCATGATCACATAAATACGGACGGTTAGATGAACTTCGATATCAGGGACGTAATGATTTGAAATAGCCGACATTTTGTAGTTAGGTACCTAAGGTTAATACGTATGTAGATGTAAAGAGCTATTACACTAAACTTGTGGAATCGCCTTTGGTATGCACAGAATACCTCAAAGCGCGAGTTATGGTTTTTATTGCTTTAAAAGCTGATGTTCTCAAACGGTTCAATAATTTCATTTAGACTTTGATTCTGAGAAAAATCCAACTTAAAAATAATTACTTGAGAGTTTTTAACTGAGTTCTAGATATATAGTTATCTGGCACCTAATTAAAGCTCGTTTTATTGCATAAATAAGAACTGTGCCTCATATTTTGAGCTGAAGAGGACTGCAGAAGATAGAGGGTAGTGGAGAATAAGATGTTTGCAGCAAACATATCTATAACATTAAGATTTAGACCAGATATCAAAAAGATAAAAGATGAATATATAATATTAATGTTATCAAAAAAAATCATACATCATAATCAATCAGAAAACTCATTTCTTATTGTTTATTTACCTTTATACACGGTATAACAAAACTCGATGCACAAGAGGGAAAGCAAGAAATCTACGTCATATTTGGAGTCGATTTTGTGGAATTATTTTTTTTGACTTTTTTTTGATTTTTTTTCGAGAAAGTTTTGTAATATAATTTATTTAGTTAAATAAATAGTATCCACCAATAAAACAAAATAAAAAACCGCATTTTAAAAAGAATTTGCGCAATTTTATTTAATCTTAGGTACTAATAAAAGCTTTTACGAGAAGAAAAAAAAAATTTCAAGCTCAGATTAAAAAATTACTCATATTACACATTCGACTGCAAATATGATATAGATTCACCAGTTTTCACCAGTTGTACTACGAGTTTTGTAACTCCATGTAAAGGTATTTATTGTAATCTTGGATTAAAATTTTGAGGCTATTTGAAAATAGTCAGAAATGATTGAGGCCACTTAACGCAGCCAATTACAGGTAACGAGTCCTGTAAACACCAAGATATCCATATCCCCTTATATACGTGATATTGAGATGTCAATTATTGTAATTAAGTGCGTGCCCGTCATGGGTAAAATCGAATCTACAAGTATTTGGACATACATTTTTCACATTTAAATTGCTAAATGGCATGATAGATGCACCATCTTTACTGACTCAAGTGACTTTCTGTATTCCAGTCCGTAGGTTGAGAAATAATGACGTGCTGTTCCTAAGTCACCACAAAATTAACTATGGTTTTCATGCCCCATTATCTCGATTGTGTCGTATTGTAAACTCAAGATGGGATCTGGACTTCTTCGGTGTAAGTCTACCAAGATTTAAACATTCACTGAAGTAGACCCGATCCTGTCTTGAGTGTGTCCACATTTTATTCTAACTGTCTAAGCTTCACCAATTTAATGTTCTGTCACTTATTTTTACTGCTTGTTATCGCTATTATGCTTATCTATGTGTTTAAAATGCATTCTGGAGTTCTGGTACCAACCCTTATGTACGTTAGTGAAGCGTGGTGTTGGAAAACGAAGGATAAAAGTAGACTGAATGCTGTTCTGAAATGCGATCTCTCAGGCGAATGTGTGGTAAGACTTTGTATGATAGGTGTACAAATGTCGAAATTAGAGCAGAGTGCAAGGCTGAGATAAGCATTATCGACAAAATGAAGAAAGGGCTCTTACGATGGTTTGGTCATGTGGAGCGAATGTGTGATGAAAGAACGGCTAAAAGAAGTTTCAATGCAAGTGTGCCTGGATGTAGAAGCCGAGGAAGGCCGAGAAATACGACAAGTACTTGAAAGTGGACATGTGAAAAGTCAGAATGTATAAAGAGGTATGAATGTAGAGGAAGCAAAGGAAGTATGTCAGGACAGAGTGGTATGGCATTCTATCCTCTCTGCCTACACCTACAGGGAAATGGCGTGATGGTGAGTTAGTTAGTTAAGTAATAAATAAATACTCTAAATGTTGCTCATTTTATAATACTTGTCTTCACAAAAGTTTGAGTGGCATTGGTAATGCAGAGCAATGGCAAGAGTAACAATAAATCTGGTCCGGTCCCCTCTGGGGGCGGGGGCGGGGGGCGGGGGGCGCCGCCCCCGCTATCTGCAAGGGCGGCATCTCGGCGCTGCGGGCGGCAGGGGGCGCCAACCAACTTCTTGGAGCAACCCTGCTTATTAAAAAAACACTGCCGGTGCTTAATATCACGTATACTTATAATACTTTCCCTCATCCGCACCCAATGGTGCTAAGGGCACTGAATTGGTACACCAAGTGCAGTGTATCTTGATTATTTTATTACATGAAGGTAAGATTATCAGTCTTACGTTTCAGTCCAATCACAAATGAAATATTAATATTTATTCATTTATTTATTCATTATGGGGAATATCGTATCTAGGGGAATATCGTAACCGAAAAAATGAATAAAGGCTATGAAAAAAACGCGGGAAACTCTATTTTTATCATCATCATCATCATCATTTCAGCCCGTTGAGGTCCACTGCTGGACATAGGCCTCCCCCTGCCGTCTCCACTCCTCCCTCGACTGTCTTCCAGCAGACTTCCTGATGTCGTCCACCCATCTCATCGGTGGACGTCCTTGAGGCCTCTGGTTTCTCAGTCTCCACAACAGAACGCGTTTCGTCCATCTGTCGTCCGTCATTCTGGCTATGTGACCGGCCCATTTCTACTTCAACCAAGCAATTTGCTCCACCACGTCGCAGACCTTTGTCTGGCGTCGGATCCAATCGTTCCTTTTTCGGTCTCTTAATGTTATTCCAAGCATAATTCTCTCTCCATGCTCCTCTGTGCAACTTGCAACTTATGAGAGGATTGCTTGGTCAGAGTCATTGTTTCCGCGCCATAAGTAAGGACGGGCAGAATGCATTGGTTGAACACTCGAGTCTTGAGGGAGTTGGGGATGGAGCTTCGGAATGTGGAATTTAGCTTTCCAAAAGCCACCCAAGAGAGATTTATCCTCCTATCCACCTCGCTGGTCTGATTGTCTCTGCCGATGGTGATATCTTTTTATATACTTATATTTTTTAATTATCAGGATAACTGAAGGTGGCATCAAAATAAAAATAATAAATAATTTAAAATACACCACACATTTTAGGGAATTGGATAAGTGCGCCACTGTCTTGGTCCAAAAAAAATTTTTTTTTCTAGATTTACTAAGCTTCCTAAGTGGGCTAGAAAGTATTTTATTTTCTAAGAATATACGTTTCCTATGTTTAATTTCACAACACCACTTATTTTTTTTTTATTTATTTATTTCATTTTTTTTTACATTTTACATTTAGAACATTACAGAAAGAAAAAAAAAATTCATTCTAAATACAAATCATACTAAATACAATAAAATAATAAATCATACATGAATATAGGTATGTTAGTATAAATCATATAAAAAAGTATAGAAAGAAAAAATAAAAGTTAGAAAGTGCTTTCCTAACGGAAGACCCACAGTCGTGAAATAAGTCGACATCCGAGGTGATGCGATTAAGTAATAAGATTGCTCTACCAACAGGCATAACCATTGGCAGGTTGGTTCTGCATATTGGCAGGTAAAACAATCGATGCTGTCTTTGACGAAGATAGTTATCAGGTACGAACAGACCTACATCCATCAGAATTTCTGAGTGAGAATTTATGTATGCGACCACCAATCACCTGAAAGAAGTGAACACCCAAATGGACGTCCCTCCTCCTCCATAATAACTGATAGCCTAGCATCCCTAGTAAATAGTCATTAACAAATTCTATCGTCTATAGACTTTAGCGCTTAGGCCAATACACGAAACGTGTGACGTAGATGACTAGTGTTGACGTAGATGCCTATTGATGACGTAGTGAGTAGACGTAGTGGGTAACTAGACACCTCAGACACGGTAGTATTTTTCAAGCATGGAATGTCACTTCTAGAGCAGAATGCATGGCAAGATAAGCATAATCGACAAAATTAAGAAAATACCTTTACGATGGTTTGGTCATGTAAACCTGGCTTTGTCGGGACAAGTCATCGAAAGAGTCGAGAGCTTCAAATACCCGGGAGCGTACATGACAGAAAACGGCAGAGTTCAGAAAGAACTGGGAGTGCGGCTTGGAGTAGCGGGCGCCGCATTCAACAGTATGAAAGCTGTCTGGAGATCGGATAAAAAAAAAAATCCGCCTTTATAACTCCTGCATCACACCTGTTCTCCTCTATGGCTGCGAATTGTGGCACCTATCCAGGGCCCAAGATAGCAGACTTCTGAGTGCAGAGAATAGGCGTCTTAGAAGAATTTTAGGTGTGCCGTGGTTTGACTTTGTAAGAAACACAGAGGTGAGGCAACGGACACAGCAACCCTTGGTATCTACTGTCATCCGGCGAAGGCGTTTCGGCTGGCTAGGCCATATACTACGTGCGCCTCCCGAGAGCCTTAACCATGCTTGCCTATTTTACAAGGCATCAGGTTCTTGGCGTCCTGGTCTTTCACTTTTGACAATTCGTCGGCAGTTTACGTCAGAGCTCGCGGGACGTGGACTTGACTTGGGAGGACGCACGGGAGCTAGCGGCCCATCGCTTGGCTTGGTGGCAGTTTGTGGATTCCATATGCTCCACATAGGGAGCGGATATGGTATGATAATGATGATGATGGTCATGTAGAGCAAATGAATGATGAAAGAACGGCTAAAAGAATCTATGCTGCGAGTTTGCCTGGGTGTAGGAAGTCGAGGTAAACCGAAAAAGAAGGAATGATAAAGTGCAAGTGCTTGAATGTGGTTATGTGAAAAGTCGGAAAAATCGGCGTGCGTGCATGAGAAGATTTATGGAAGTGTGCCAGGACAGAGTGGTGTGGGGTTCTATCCTCTCTGCCTACCCCTTCGAGGAAATGGCGTGACGGTTAGTTAAACACATTTCCTACAACTTACGAGCCTAGTTCGCTCGACTGCATGTACAGTTTCGCAATTAATAATACCTAGAAGGCAATATAATGGGGTTCTTTCCGATTTTTTTACTTAAAAAAATTGATTGAAAAATTACGATATCAAGAGAAAGTTTTTACGATGTCATATGAATTTTCTAGCGCTTTTTCAAATCGCTCGCAAAATCCTCCATTTGGCGCGCATGCGGTGTGACGTCACAGCAATATAGGCGCTTACTACGGAATGAATTTCACGCCTTTCACGGTGGACGGGTATGACGTCATTAGCCAATAACGGGCGTTAAAAATCACTCGTATTTTCGTGTTTTAAAAAAACATAAATTTATAAATGAAAACAAAATTTTTGATCATTGTGTTTTATATCGTTGGAATTGTAAAAATATACTTTAAATATTTGTAACGTTTTTAAGAATATTCATGTTATCTGGAAGAACCCTATTGCGCTGTGCAATACATTAGGTCAGTTGTTAGGAGCTGAACCTGGGACCTCCGGTCCGAGATCTAGAGGCGCGTGCACTGAGCTGTGAAGATGGTATCCGAGATGGTGCCGAAACGTTGGAGAGTAAATCATAAATATTAGGGGGTATGAGGGGCATTAAAACATTTTGGAAATATAGGAAATTTTAAATATAAAGAAGAGGGATGATCAAATTTTGGGCTTTGTGTTGCGCTACGACAACGTTTTTCGTTGTACTTATTGATCTCAAAACCCGACTGTGACACGGTACAAAATCTTGACCCTTAATCACATGCAAAGCTCGACTGCGGCAGAAAGCCGGTTTCGAACTTGTGGCGGAAGAAATGACGTCACGCGGGCGATGCGAGACGAACGAGCGAGCCTAACTACACCGAACACGCTCGGACATTAGCCGAGAGATATTTTGATCTTCTGCGTGACCACTTGTCGATTTGGCGCAGATTTCTTCCCGCCAACTAAACTCATTTTTTCATTTCCATTATCCATTTAATCGTAGTTTAATTAGTTAAGTTTATAGTATTTTCATTGTATTTGCTTCTTTAAATTCTGTGTAATAAATGTGCTTTGTAAAACTGCAAGTATCTTTCATTTGTCTTTCTGTGCACCCTTATAAAACCATAACTACCAGGGTAACTAATCTCGGTGGCCCACAAACTCACCCAAATCCTTACAGGACACGGAGGGTTCATTAGCTACCTACATAGATTCAAGATCTCTGAGATTGACAGGTGCCCATGTGATTATGAAACCCCTCAAGATGTCCCCCACCTGTTGATGCATTGCCCCTTTCTCAACTTTCAGAGACAACAGCTGGAGGCGCGATGCAGAAGTCAAGGTGAAGATTTACAGGACATCCAATCCTTGATAAGTCATTATGAATTATCACAAGAGGTGGTATCATACATGATAAATATAGTGAAGGAAAGCAACAAAAATAGGACACAAAATGCCGAACACTCTTCAAGTTGATCGGAAGACTGTTGATGTTCATAAATAGTCCGCCTTCTCCATGACGAGTTTTCTGTGGTTTTCTCATCATCTCTGGCAGATGCGGAGAAGTTCCCTTTGGTCCACACCAGATGCATCCCGCCTGATCCCGACACAATATACAAAAAATCAATTAGTCAGTCAATGAAAGAAAATCCACTTGAAAATATAAACCTTGTAAATTATAAGCAAGGTAAAATAATCCCATCATCATCATCATCATCTCAGCCCGTTGAGGTCCACTGCTGGACATAGACCTCCCCCTGCCGTCTCCACTCCTCCCGATCCTGCGCCGTTACCATCCACTGTCTTCCAGCTTCCTGATGTCGTCCACCCATCTCATCGGTGGACGTCCTTGAGGCCTCTGGTTCCTCGGTCTCCACACCAGAACGCGTTTCATCCATCTGTCGTCCGTCATTCTGGCTATGTGACCGGCCCATTTTCACTTCAACCAAGCAATTCGCTCCACCACGTCACAGACCTTTGTCTAGCGTCGGATCCAATCGTTCCTTTTTCGGTCTCTTAATGTTATTCCAAGCATAATCCTCTCCATGCTCCTCTGTGCAACTTGCAACTTATGGGAGGATTGCTTGTCCCATAATATTATATCACCTACTAGGAAACGCCTTAAGATGAATCTTCAATTTGTTATGCTTATAACTTTTACCAGCTAATTTTTATAAACAACATTTTGAGTGTGTCCAAATACTAGTAGGTGATATAATTCGGTAAGAATCTCACTTGCAATCATAAAGGTTTCTGCTAAAATACTTTCTCAATTTTCTCAATGGATGACAGAGAGTGTTCACATGTGAAGCGTCGCGCCATTTTATTGTATATTGGCAGATATGGATATCAAATACTAGGTGAAATGGGGAATGTTGTAATACATCAAGTGGCCCAGCCAATGACAGGTCATAAGCCCTGTAAACGCCTAGATATCCATATTCCCTTCCAAATTTCTCGTCTCTGTTGAGATGTCAAATTGTAATTATTAGCCCGTAATGGGTGAAATCCAGTTTTTGTCTACAAATATTTGGACACACTCAAAATGTTGTTTCTGTGTGGTAAGACTATGTATGATAGGTGTACAAATGTCGAAATTAGAGCAGAGTAATTAGGCTGAGATAAGCATTATCGACAAAATTAAGAAAGGGCTTTTACGATGGTTTGGTCATGTGGAGCGAGTGATTAAGAACGACTAAAATAAGTTTAAATGCAAATGTGCCTGGATGTAGAAGCTGGGGAAGGCCGAGAAAGACATGGCATGACCAAGTACGACAAGTGCTTGAAAGTGGACTTGTGAAAAGTCGGAATAATCGGCGTATGTGCACGAGAAAGATGTATGAATGCAAAGGAAGCAAAGGAAGTATGTCAGGACAGAGTGGTATGGCGTTCTATCCTCTCTGCCTACGCCTACGGGGAAATGGCGTGATGGTTAGTTAGTTAATAAAAATAATTTTATTATACTTCTCTATATTTACATTATCTACTTATTTCAAATGCAACTTATCCCGATCTCCCCTACGGATGCAAATGAGTGGTTCAGATAATCTCCCATCGCTGTAACCTCCATACATTCGTCCGGTTCACGGCTCCATGCGGCCAGTTCCTGCGCCGTGCTACCCATCACCCATGGACCGAGAGGTCTGTATTGGTAGAACTTCTTGGTCTGTATCGACCCGGATCCCCTGACCCGTGGCAGCCCCGAGATTTAACGTGAAACGTCTCGTTATTTTAACATAACGGAAGAATAAATAAACCAGAATGGACGGATAGTATAACTACGTTTCTAGATGATGAAATACCAACGTGAATATTGGAATTTAGACCATTGCGAAAGGAAGAGGCGTGTACAAATTATTCAAAATAGGGTTCTTCCCGATAGCATGAATATCCTTGAAAACGTTATAAATATTTAAAGTATATTTTTACAATTCCAACGATATAAAACACAATGATCAAAAAATGTTGTTTTCATTTATAAATTTATGTTTTAAAAACACGAAAATACGAATGATTTTTAACGCCCGTTATTGGCTAATGACGTCATTCCCGTCCACCGTGAAAGGCGTGAAATTCATTCCGTAGTGAGTTCCTATATTGCTGTGACGTCACACCGCATGCGCGCCAAATGGAGGATTTTGCGAGCGATTTGAAAAAGCGCTAGAAAATTCATATGACATCGTAAAATTTTTTAAAAAACTCAATTTTTTTAAATAAAAAATAAAAAATCGGGATGAACCCAATTCTACATAACTAGAATAAAAAAAGGTTTAGTATATCACAGAATTTCCAATTTAACTAGCTTAGCGTATGCCTATCGAGAGCCTTAACCATGCTTGCCTATTTCACGAGGCATCAGGTTCTCGGCGTCCTGGTCGTCCACTGTTGATAATTCGTCGGCAGTGCGTCAGAGCTGCGGGACGTGGACCCGACTTGGGAGGATGCACGGGAGCTGGCGGCCGATCGCTTGGCCTGGAGGCAGTTTGTGAAGTCCATATACTCCACATAGGGAGCGGACATGGTATGATGACGGTGAACTAGCGTAGCGTAATGACTAAGACGCTGGACTCACTATACAGGTTCCGGGTTCGATTCCTGGTGTGATCACAAAAATCAAAAGTGATTTTTTTTAAGCCGTGATGTTGTTCCCCTCTGTTATTCCGACTTTTCACATGTCCACTTTCATGTAATGCCGTGACTTTCTCGGCCTTCCTCGGTTTCTGCATCCAGGCACACTTGCATTAGGCATTATTTCATCACTCATTCGCTCCGCGTGACCGAACTATCGTAAGAGCGAGTTCTTAATTTTGTCGGTTTGTTCGAATTTAGGCATTTTTCAGGTTCCAACTAAAATATGAAATCGCGATAAATGATAAAATAGCAACACTATTATAAAAAACAATTTAATGAAGTGTCTATCACGCAATCTAGAATCTTATATTTACTCGACTTAATGGTCTATTTTACTCTTCCTGTCAATAACTGATATAGCTGTAGGTGCCTATTACAATTTTGAATTAAATATTTAAGCATCGGACCCTATGTTGAAGATGGATCCTATTAGACAGGGCTTTGAGGCAAAGTTGACAGGAAATGAGAAAAATATTCAAATGATTGAAGGACATTGTCACCAAAACAAATCTTAAATCTTCCCATTATTTCTATAATTGAATATCCTTTTATGTATCCTTACGGAGAACCTTTTCGATTACAATGTTTAATATCGACTGTTTTCAAGGAACGGGGTGTAAGCCACAAAACTAAAAATTATCAGACTTTTTCACAAACAAACTAACTAACAATAATGCCATTTATCCGAAAGGGTAGGCAGAGACGATAGAACGCCACACCACTCTGTCCTGGCATACTTCCCTTGTTTTCTCCACCTTCATACATCTTCTTATCTTTCCGACTTTTCCATGCCATGTTTTTCTCGGTATTCCTCGACTTCTACATCCAGGCACACTCGCATCATAGATTCTTGAATACCGTTTTAATTAAAAGACGATTTATTTACACGATTTATTATCATCATACCATTATCCGCTCCCCATGGATTCCACCAACTACCTCCAAGCCATGCGATCTGCTGCCAGCTCCCGTGCATCCTCCCAGGTCAGGTCCGCGTCCCGCAGCTCTGACGCAAACTGCCGACGAATCATCAACAGCGGACGTCCAGAACGCCGAGAGCCAGTAAAATAGGCAAGCATGGTGGCGGCTCTCGGGAGGCATACGTAGTATATGGCCTAGCCAGCCGAAACGCTTTCGACTGATGACAGTAGATACCAAGGGTTGCTCGACCGAACCGATTATAATCATCATCTCAGCCCGTTGAGGTCCACTGCTGGACATAGGCCTCCCCCTGCCGTCTCCACTCCTCCCGATCCTGCGCCGTCCCCATCCACTGTCTTCCAGCAGACTTCCTGATGTCGTCCACCCATCTCATCGGTGGACGTCCTTGAGGCCTCTGGCTCCTCGGTCTCCACACCAGAACGCGTTTCGTCCATCTATCGTCCGTCATTCTGGCTATGTGACCGGCCCATTTCCACTTCAACCAAGCAATTCGCTGCACCACGTCGCAGACCTTTGTCTGGCGTCGATACAATCGTTCCTTTTTCGGTCTCTTAATGTTATTCCAAGCATAATCCTCTCCATGCTCCTCTGTGCAACTTGCAACTTATGGGAGGATTGCTTGGTCAGAGTCATTGTTTCCGATTATAATAAATCTAGTAAAATGATGTAACTGTTCTAATATTGATATGACGCGCACACGTTACACTTTATTACATCAAAATTAAAATGGATTTACTAGTATAGCGCCATTTTAGGATCTAACATTCAACGTAGATACTGAGTACATTAGCGCCCGGAATATTTAAGTTTGTTACGATTTATACTATATTCGCAGTTGACCAGCATCTAGTCAACACTTTTTTATTCCACAATATTTTTTGAAGTGAAAACTTCTTTAGAATAGTTGGGAGTGATTTGAAACTTTATGAAACGAAAAAGCGAAACTAAAAAGAGACAAACATATAGATCTATGGGATTTAGCCTGCGAGAGAAATGAGATAGAACACAGTTTCCGCCGGCTGGCAGTAGTTCCATCTACCTCATGAGATACATCTACCAGTTGATCGCAGGCACGCCTTATACTTTCATAATGTGTCATAGGCTATAAAACAGAATTTGTTCTTTTCATGTATCTGAAGAGGTAGATTCGACTCCCAAAATTTTGTAGCGAAACCGAGGGAGAAGGCGCCTTGACGCGGTTTTTCACAGATATATTGATAATATAGAAAAAAAAAACTTTTGTCTCATACTTTAGTTATCATAAGTCGCTAGTATCATTTGTAGAAATTGAAGACATGGATCATGAATAATAAAATGAAAAAAATTTATCAACTGGGTACCAATATTTATAATAAATAAATCCTATAATTATCCCACTCCTGATACTGCATTTATCTCATTCTCTCTCAGCTTAGTTTTATTATGGTTTCACTTCTACCTGGTGTGAACTGCACACATGTTTTTATATTTTTTAAACGACGCAGATTGTTTTGATCTTAACACTAAAATTCCAACAAATCTACCAATTTAATAATCATAAAGCCTCTCTTTCTACGCAATAAGATTAAATATGACAATGAGTCCGAAAACCATGGTTTGAAATAATTTATCTGTCACATATTTTAAATTAATTTAACGGCATTGCATACAAATTTATATGGAAGCTACTACAGTCTAATTCTACGATATTTAAATATTTTTATTTATTATCAGTTAATTCCTTTGTCGTTACGATGTATGTACAAGACATGAGCTCAATTGAAGCTCTAGAGTTGCAGATTCGTCATTTTTGCGTTTTGCCGTGTGTTTTGTGATGAGTACCTATCCAGTGCATATTTATTTATTTATTTATTACATTTCACACAATTCACAATAATAATCGCAATAATGGGATGGCGACTCAATCAGTAGAGACCCATGCCAATGATCTGGCCCCGACTCACTAGATAGTCCGTGTCTAGTCAGGGCATTGTAGTATTATACATAAGTTTGATTTCACAAATTTAGAATTTACAGCATACCAAATTTTAATAATTACATAACTATATTTTTGCAGGCAATTTCAATATATATTATACGACCCATTAGACTTATCCAACTAACGACACCGACCCTGTACTTGGAGAAGTCGGTAAATAATTAGGTTTGTGTGTCTGTTTGGTTATATATCTTAGGTCCAATATCGGCGCTATCGTTGTTTTTCTTTTAGGAAATAAATAATTGATATTTGAGGCAAAGCGAGTGTTCATGTTTTGTTGTCTGCACTTGTCAATACTCCAAAATTTCACTAAGCATGACTTATATAACATATAATTGCCAAACTGTATTACCTTAGCATCAGCAAATAATTGCTCGGTTGGATATATATACGGTCGTGTCATGATTATTTTCAGTAAAGTTTTTTGAGTAATCACTAGTGGATTTAGAATAGAGTATGCACAACCTCCCCAGCCTATAATTTTATATGTTGCCATAGACTGGAATAAAGAAAAAATACACAGAACGAATAGTGCCATAGTCCAATATATATATATTATTTTGATTATCTTGGTTCTGTACTTTTATTTTTCTAAATTTTAATTTTACTTTTCAGTTATGTTACTTTTCCTTTAAAACATTTGATTTATAATGCGTTACATATTACATATGAGCAACTATGCACAGAAGGATACTTTGCAACAATAACTAATATATAATTACAAAGATAAAGTAATTTGCTAATAAATACTTAACTTTAATATCAATGCATAGATTGAGCTTTCAACTCGCTGGTGGATGATTCTCGATTCGTAACATGTATACAAAATCAAAAATACCTGGTGTGGATATTCGCTAATAAGCGGAATGGGGAATGTTGTAGTACATAAAGTGGCCACTTAATCCAGCCAATGACAGGTCATAAGCCCTGGAAACGCTCGAATATCCATATTCCTGAATTTGAAAAAAAATCTACCACATCTATGTAGGGATGTAAAATTAAATAATATATAATTGTTTTAATATTGTTGTATAGTTAAGAAATAGCCTTTAATTGGACGTTATTGTGAGTAATTAATATTGTATATATTTAAAATAAGTGTGTCTGTTGGCTGTCCATAAATTAAAATAAAATAAAATGATTCATTTTCTTGTGATTAATTTTAAAGTCAAATATCTCAGATTATTTTAGCTTCATAGTATAGTTCAGCCTCCTTGATCACACCTTTGTTATTTTTTTACTACAGTCGTTTAAATCTTCAAATTTCAACACGTTGAAATGCACGGTACTTGCGAACGATGTTTAATTTGAAATAACGTATTCAATCCGTATAATAAACATATTTATGTCTATAATAATTCATACCTGGTGAGCCATAAAAATTATATAATAAAATTAATGTCATTTGATTTATATGTTATCACCGAGTGACTGCCAAATATGTTAAGTGGTAAAACGCATGACTAACATCTCAAACACTTGGGTTCAAATCTAAAAACAGACGGCGCGGCTAGGCCTTCTTCAGATGGCAATTTTTTTGCGATATTTTTTTAGAATGTATTTACACATAAAACTATTTCATATGTGATAAGTACCTTGGACTGGTTCTGAAGCGTACGGCTGATCATCTTGCCTTCGTTAAACAAATCATCAAGATTCACTGCACTTGTAGTGAGGTTGTTATATTAGTTTTTATTAATTATTTTTATTATTTTGATTAAATTATTTTTATGTAACTAATAAAAGTTAAATAAAAATACTTGGTACACTTCCACTATTAGCGCTTTCACCCTGTTACGGGCATCTTCAGACTGGTAACATGTTGTACAAGCCAATAGTATAAATAACAGTTTTTCCAAAATAATTTTAGAAACTAAACACTCTAGTGTTTATTTATTGGAATTCCACCAAGTAATGCCAATAAAAAATATAATTTAAATTAAACTTTTGACTTTGTATCAACTTTTTTCTACGGCATATATTTATTTATTCAAAAATCAATGCCTAAAAACTTACATAACTGGTGACCTATTTTGTTAATTTTAGGGATTATTAAAAAAAAAACGGAAACGGAACATAGACACTAGACACTCATCGACCATCTCATTTGGCATATTTATGAAAGGAGATCGTATGTATTTTTGTCGACACAATGTCGTTAAAGTATCGATCTGTATTCATTTATATTTATAAAAGAATTCCAGAAGATATAAAAAAAGAAAAAAAACGTGTTTTTATTTAAGTCTAAATTAAGAAAATATGTTTTAAACAACTTTTTTGAAATGAATACAAATACTTGTAGACAAATTACTGGATTATACCCATGCTGGGCTGATATCAGATATTGTTGATATCCCAACAGAGACAAAGAAACTCATAAGCCATAAGTCATAAGTTATAAGCCCTGTAGACGCCTAGATAACCCACATTCGTTTCCAGAGTTTCTCTGTCTCTGTTGGGATATCAATAATATAAGAAAATATGTTTCAATTAATATTTGATAATTATGTTAAAGGTTTTGCTATACATTTGTACAAACTAATAATTGTTAATATTAGGACATACGTAAAAAAATAAGTATGAACTATTTTAAGGATTAATAAATAAATAATAAATAATATTCTCTTCTCAGGTTTTTACTTTAAATGCAATTATAATTGACCTAAAACCAAAGCTTTTTAAAACGGTTATAGGTGACAAATTATTAAGGTAATTAGACATACATCCAAAAAGCATTATGTTCAAATTTTCCAGCAACATTCTAAGAAAAAAAGATGCGTACCTACTTCTAAAAATCGTCACTGATTCCTAATCATGTCATTATTTAGAACTTTCGTTCGTTTATCATACTAATTAGATAAAATACGTCACGGGTTGTTGCCAAACCCAAATTATACGTAACCCAACTCATTTTCCCGGTAAAATTAGCTATGGAAGGATGCTATCATTACTTTTCAGTTGGAGTACCGAGAAAAAAAATAAAGCCGTTGTTTTTCCTCAAACAGAATATCACTGCATTTTAATCAATTCTTTTTCGGGTGGCTCCGTTTGTACATTAAAGTTTAAAGTTTAGTAGCCGTGGATCCGCCACGATGAGAACTCTCTGGTAACTTCGTCCTAACAAGGATCGGAAAATAGAAGGACTTACCAGAGCTGGACTCAACAAGGGCGGGAAATGACGAAGGACCACCAGGAAGGGCGAAGTATCCTGGAATACTCTGGAAACACCACGTCGAACTGGCGCGGCGGGACACAAACGAGGGGCACAGCACACTATTACTCACTTTCACCGAGGGGGAATTAGAATTGGTAGCTTGGAGATGACGAGGGGATTTTGATGGAAATGAACGAGGGAAGAACAGGTCTTGGATTTAACAGGAAGAACGGATGATGACGAGTTCGAGGTAATGTTGCTGCGCTGAGCGAATATTCGAGACTGAATTGGAGTTGGAAAACAGGTGACAAATCGGAATGGAATGGGGGAAGGTAGGGAATAAATTTTGAAAGGAATTCTACCTATCACCAGAGAGTCAGCCAAACCAAGCCGATTACAGGTTAAGTAGACTATAGTAGTTGGGTGAAGCAAGTCTTCTTCTAAAAAATGCAAAGCCTCATTAATTTATCTATATAAGGATCCCTCTCCTGCCTTTGGACTCAGCCGGGGTTGCTGCTGCGTCTTCTCTGGGCGTGGTTGTCAGGGACGGGCAGGAGGCTGCGGTTGAGCGGGTGGTGGTTGTAACTAACGACAAAAAAAGGGGTAGAATTACTAATATCCCTATCACTGTAAATTTGGGCCAGCTCCTTGAGCAGGTTGGGGTGAATGTGTTTATGACAATCTTAGAGCCGAGACAGTGATAGGGGCAATGAAAGCATTTGGTCGCGGATATAATCTTATTTTCTTCCGCTTTTTCCAGTTAAAACTGAATCTATTAAATTTCGCGGATTAGCTTTAGAAAATCGGTAGAATTGTACTGGACTGAAAAAAGACTCAATATTTTATAAAACAGTATACGGAAAGGGCGGGGATTTTGAAAAATATTCAAAATTGCAGAATTTACTGATATTTTGATCAGAATTTACCGGTTTGCGAAGAGATTTTTTTAATTTTTAATTTTTTATTATTTAATCTTTATTTATTTAATACATTGTTGAATCAAATTTACAAAGCTTAAAATCACAATAATTATACAATATAAGTATAACGCTTTACCTCACCAATAAAAAAGACAAGCTCTTGTGCTTTGAATTTATTTAATTTATTTATTGAGTTTATTTAACCAGTTTTACTAATTTTGGTCGTTTTAGAGAGCAGTGGGGTACACTGTGCTGAGGGCGAATTTAGCAATTATATTTTAAAATTATTATTATTTGCAATAAGTGAATCCAAAGTATTAATTGTTACAGTTAAATAATGAAGTGATGAAATAAAACATAATTTTATGATCTGTTTTTCCATTTCTACCAATGATCCGTATTTAATAGAGCTTTTTTTTATTTTTTATTATTATTATATTATTTAGTTTATATAATTTTTACATAGACTAATATTATTATATTACACCTCATTATTTTTTTTTCCGAACTATTTTTATACTACTATTATACATTTTTCAATTTAGCCATAATTATATGATACCTACACTAATATTTTTCACACATATATTTTTTACATTTAACCCTAAATAAATTTACATTTTGTTCATTTCTTATTTCATCTGGAATCTCCTCATACAATTTAATTCCCTTATAGCCTTATACATTAGACAATTCTGTGACATAGCTTTCCTTTTTTTCTAATCTTATATTTTTTAATCGGAAGTCGAATAATCGACGTGCGTGCATGAGAAGATGTATGAATGTGGAGGAAGCAAGAGAAGTGTGCCAGGACAGAGTGGTGTGGCGTTCTATCCTCTCTGCCTACCCCTTCGGGGAAATGGCGTGATGGTTAGTTAGTTAGTTAGTTTTTTTATATTTTATGAACCTCTTGTTCCATATTTATGAAAAAAGTCATTGTTTTTTGAATAGTTTTATTGTTTCAATATTTTGACGGACAAACTTGAATTGAAAATTTTGCCCGCCAAGCAATGAAGGAAACACCGGCTATAAAGCCAAGCCACCCAGGTCTGCGTTGGACTTAGCGGGTTCGTATTCTGAGACGACTATTCGCTATTCTCGTCACGTGCCGAGTCGCCCACATCCAAAACCACGTACCTACCTGTACCACGCCGCGTAGCATCACCTATACCAGAGATATTCACTTATATTGAGTGATGACTTAAATTTTGTCAACAGAAATATTTATTTATTTATTTATTGACGGACAGAGTCCATTATAAACATTATAGATACACGAAATTTTTACAAAGAAAAAAATTTCAAGGACAGAAATAAACAGCAAAGACAAAGAATAGATATTTAAAATTAAGTAAAATGCATAAGCTAACTATACAGATTCTTCAGCTGATTTATAAAGAAATACATCCTTACACCAAAATAATCAAGATCTTGATGATCGTTCACCCGCCCGATCATTCTGGGTAAAGGTGCCTGTGCGCCATAATTGGTACTATGATGACCGAGGAACAGCATTTCATTATTTCTTAGTCTATATTACAATTTTGTCTACAGGTATTTGTACACATTCAAAATGTTGTTAAAAAGATTTACTGGTTAAAAGTATGAGAACATTAGGATTTTTACTGAGGACAATAAAAAATTTCGAATCTATGAAAACTATGAATAATTTGTATATTGCTTTAGTAAGAAGTCAGCTTGAATATAACTCGGTCATTTGGTCTCCTTATTACAGGGTTCACGTAAAGAACATTGAAAGAGTCCAACATAAATTTTTGCGCTTTATTAATTTTAAATAAAATATTCACATTGTAAACATAATTTATAACTTTTTGAATATACAAACATTAGAAAATAGAAGAATATCAAATGATTTGCTCTTTCTGTTCAAAGTATTAAAATCTATGTTTGATTGTTGTCAACTAACAAATTTAATTAGTATACGAGTGCCTGGTCGAGTTACCCGTAGTAATGCACTATTTTACTGTAGCCAATCATCGACCAATTACAGTGATAACTCACCGATACGAAGAATGCACACACTCTAACAAGTATACTAACAATATTGATGTTTTCAACACAAATCTAGTGCTTTTTAGGGAACAGTGTCTGGATGCCATCTCTGGCGGTAATGAATAGCTACCTACTGTGTAATCATTTAAAAATGTCTATGTAAAAGCCCTATGGGCGTAAAAACAATAAAATAAATAAATAAATAAAAAATAAAGCAAATACAAATTGGAGAGACATTTTCAGGCGTCTTCTATCAAGTAATTAAGTTCGGATGAGCCTTACCTACACCAGTAAAAATTGATTGCCAAAAATGCTTAACAATCTTCTCAACAGATGTCACCAGTGAGAAAATCGCTTGTAATGTGATATTACGAACGCGAGTTCAATATATACAAGTTTTAAACATTTGTCATATATGGTTATCAGATGATGGGCGAATGGGGAATGTTGTAATACATCAAGTGGCCACTTAACCCAGCCAATGACAGGTCATAAGCCCTGTAAACGCCTAGATAATCCACATTTGTTTCCAGAGTTTCTCTGTCTCTGTTGGGATATCAATAACATCTATTATAATATGATTCACCCATTTCCAAAATCTCATCCAGTCTAATTTTTATGAAAAATTAACAGAATATTTCAAACGATAATAACTTATGATCGCCTTAAAAAAACACACATATTTAGCGTGTCTTTTGACAGACTGTACTGTACAGTTTTCTGAACAAGAAACTGCTCAAGAAACTGTACAGTTTGCTGTCCCGTATAAAGTGGGCACTTTGTTGATATGTATCTGTGTTACATTAGTAAAATACTAATGTAATACAGCAAAGTTTCTGAGCCATAAATTTTGGATACCACAACAATAACGTATTGCAGTTATATCAAGAATAACGTATTGCAGTTAACTTATTCAACCAGGAATCATGAGGTTTTTTATTTGGAATGGTAACAAGAATAGAACCGCTTGCTGGAATATTCGTAAGAGATTTTATTTCTTACACCTATAAATACGAAATTAAGATATTTGAAATCAGTGTATTGAAACATAAAAAAGCATCTTTTGATCAGTTAGTTATAAATATTTCGATAAAAAAATAATTATTATTATTATATTGGCTGTAAGAAATTTTTGTCATAGCTAAATAAAAATGTACAAACAAACATAATAAATACGTTCTACGTAGGTAGATACGAGTATTCTACAGTTAGAAATAAATTAATATTAGAAATAAAATAATTAATATAGCCGAGACGGTGGTAGGGGTACAATGAAAGCATTTGTTCGCGTACATAATCGTAAATACATCCGTATTTTTATCACACTAACAATCTCAAAATCGCGGTTTAGCTTGTTGAAAAAATCGGTAGAGTTGGCTGGACTGAAAAAAGACTTAATAGTCTTTAAAGCAGTCTAGGGAAAGGGTGGGGTTTTCATTGTAGTTAGAAATAAATTAATATTATATTATATAAGAGTCATAATAATAACTAATAGAATATTATTATCTTCGATTAGTATATTATCATTTGTGAAAAAGGGAAATGAATCACATGACGGCTTCGGAAAGCGTGCATAGTAATTACACGAGCCGGAATCGAACCCCAAGTGTTCCAGACATTACTCATTACTGCATATTATTACAATTACACAAATATTTTCATTGAATAGCTGCCAATACGGGGATCTTATTCGGCACAGGTCAAACCTTCCTTTCCTCTCCATTGTCCTCGGCTCTCCATTAAGATTATATTATTTACAGGGTGATTACAGAATATTTCATAATATTCACATGAAAGAATGCCTTTTAAATTTGTTTAAGATATATAAAAAAACTTTTGGTTGTCTGTTAAGTAGGTTTACGGAACGTAAACGCAATATACTGATTTTGTAGTAAATTTAATGTTTTTCAATTTTAGTAATAAGCATTTTTATCGTGCGAGGTACGGTTCACGAGGTATAAGCCCGATTCCGAGGCAAAAGAGGTTGACAAAAGAAAATCAGTAAAAGATGTGATTTTTCAAATAAGATTATTTCGAAAACTACAAGAGTTACTAAAAAAAATTTAAACAACAAATTTTAAAGAATTTGAAGTGTTCTATTACATTGCCTAGAAATTTTTTTTTGGTTGGGTTAAGCGTTTTCGAGATTTTTTTGAAAAAATGAAAAAAAAAATCCTTTTTTTATGGTTTTTTGAAAATCCTGACTTAAACTCACTAATTTATCTTTTTAACCTTTTTGTGTTCAATAAAATCATCTCCTACAAGTTAAATATTGTTGATACAATAAAATATAATATAATAAATCTAGCTAATTTGCCCAAGTATTTGTATAATAGGGCTGGCGCATGGCGTACATACTCACACTTTTTTTACCTATAACCATCAATTTTTTCACTTAAAAAAAAAAGCAATATATTTATTTTGTAGTAAATTTAATGTTCTACAATTTTAGTTATTGGCATTTTTATCGTGCGAGGTACGGTTTACGAGATGTAAGTCCGTTTCCGAGGCAAAAGATGTTGACAGGAAAAAATCAGTAAAATATGGGATTTTTTAAATGAGATTATTTCGAAAACTATAAGAGATACCAAAAAAGTTTAAAGTGCCAATTTTATAGAATATTTAGTTTTCTATTACGTTTTCCTACATTTATTTTTGGTTGGGTTAAGCGTTTTTGAGTTTTTTTTAAAAAAACAAAAAAAAAGACCCATTTTTTTCTAGTTTTTGAAAATCCTGACTTAATCTCACCTCCTATTCATCCGGACTTTTGATGCAACCTTTCCTGGACATCACTGAACGACATAAAAAAAGAATCAATAACATCCGAATTAGTTAAGGCAAAAAACCTAATTTGACTGGGCTACTACTACTGTTATTTTGTTATTGCTTAAACTAAATCACCCTGTATTGGTTGTGATGAATATTATGCAAATAGAGGTATGTACCAAATTTGTGTCGGCATTTCGCCTTGCGGTTTTGATTTCTCTGCTACACACGAGCATATCCTTGATCCTCCGAGCCATGTGGGTACACCATCCCTTAGTCCATACAAGACTATGGCAAAATTGTAATGGGATTCGCCGAGACCAAAGGGGGCCTTCGAATCTACCCCTAGACCCAACCCCCGGTTTAAACCCCTTTTAAGGAAGTTGAAATTGAAGGGAAAAATTGAATGTTCCCCTTATGTTAAAATCAAAAAAAACGTTTTTTTTTAAATATT